>JABUQX010102571.1:0-30662 GCA_015478945.1 Trachelipus rathkii
CTCATCTAGCTTATATCAGTTACATCGAAAGCTCCCGAATCCGCTATAGTAGATATAATAGAAATTTTAATAAGCATTTCAGTAAACTGTAAAAATAAATATAAAACGATTTTAACATTAAAGATTTTATATATAAAATAAGGAAACTAAGATTAATAAATATAAAAACATAATCAACGTACCAAGCATTCCGAACCACCTTTAGCCTGTAGGTGCTTGTAGTTAAACGGAATTTGCAGAAAATAGTGTATGGAAAAATAAATTGCAATAGTAATCTGGAGGAGCTTTGAGTTGGTTGAGCAAGACTCTTACTGAGTATTATTTCCAAGCAAGCCCTTTATTAGGAGCGCTTTGTATCCCTCGGCTTAAAATAAATTATTTAACAGGTTATCAATTTTTATTTGTCCTGAATTTTTGTTGAAATTATTGGTGGTTTTTATAATAAAAGCTTTCAATGAGTTTGTTCCTTTTGTTCCAACATTTGTTTGAAAGTTAAGAATTAACTTTTGCTGAATTTCATATTGGGATAGCATGCGATTATGGCTCATTCATATGCTGGTATAAGCAGAATTGCGGATAGTCGTGCCCGTCGTCAGGCCGAAGTCCCTGTTGATATAGTAATCGTTGATCCATCTTCAAAGTCTTCTTCGAGCCTAGAACTCTCCTATTATTAAGCTGATGGGCTTATATCGAGACTGTTTCATTAAATTTTATCATTCAAGTTCATTCATTGTTCTTCATATTATTGTCTACATTAAGCAATAGGAAAGTGACTGAATTGAATTTTACTGAATTGATTAATTTTCAGTTCAAGCATTCGTTGGTTCGAAGTCAGGCGGAGGAAGAATTTTTTTCATTTTTTTTAATGAAGTGCTTTTAGGGTGTTTATTAAATGGAGTATAGATTTTTTTTATTGCTATTATAACGCTCTGTTTTATAGCATATTCCGGAGTAATACAATGATCTAAACGTGTTCTATAAATTCAAGTTCATTATCGGCACATAATCAGTGGGCTACATATTTTGTTATTGCTCTAAAGAAATGGACCTGTAATAATTCCTATTTTTTGTGCTAGTAAGATGAGTAGTGCGAGTACCAATAAATGTAAGCCTTGGAAAACATTGGTTTGCGATATAGCTAGAGAAAATAGGGCGGAGCAGTTTCATTGAATATCTATCAGTCATATCCAGAAGAGGCAATCCTAGCCATTACTGAGCTCTCCAGTGGTAAATTCTAGATATATTATTAGTTGGATATTATTAAGTAGTACAATTATGGGTCCAACATTAATTTTCGGAAGGATGGCGAAATAAGCACATGAACGTACCGCCCTGTTTAGATATTCGGTATAAGCCATTCGTAACTAAAATTATATTGTCATTTCAAATAGCTCCATGAATATATGGCAATAATTGGGGAGAGGGATGAACCATAGCTGAGGACGCAAGACCTTTGTTTACAAAAAGCACTTATAAAGCTGAAAGTACGAATGGTTCCATACATAATTCAAGTAAGTTTCCTCCGCATATTGTTCAAAGCAGAATGAGAGGTTGGTATCATTATCGCAGGATGATAGCTTTTCTAAGCCCGAATGCCAACAGCACTACTGTCAATTGCGGTAACAGCTAGTGAACAATGACAACATAGACGTCAAAGACTAACTTACAAATGTTATTAGTGAGAATTTGTCGATAGTGTAATTTTTTTTGAATGAAATGATCATGTTTTTTATATATGCGAGATAGAAATATTTCCGAAGTTTCTTGAAAAAAAAAATGTTGGAAAATAGTTTGTGACTTTAAAGGGAAACTGGAATAATTTTTGTAAGGGTAAAAAAAAAAAAGGTCTGGTAAATTTTGATGAGAAACGTTAAGGGCGAGATAGAAGTTTGTTCAGGTTTGTAAAAAGTCTGGGTAAATTTGTTCAATATTTTTTTTTTCAATTTGGCTAATCATGTGTCAGTTAAAATATTTCCTATTTGAGTCAAATCAAGTTTGTCGTGCTTGTCAGTAGATTCCACCTCTTGAATAAATATGGAATGTATTGGGACCTGTTTGTGCCATCTGTGAAAGTTTTTTATGAAGTTCAACAAATAAAAGGGGACTGATTAAGTTTTAAATGTTGTTAGGCGAATGTTTTGTCAAGTGAGGTTTTAATTTTCAATTGATTTTATCGATATTAATAAAGGTATTTTTGGATGGATGATTTTTATTTTGGTATGACAATTGGCTTTAAATTTATCATTAATTCCTTTTCGACAATTTGGTGTTATAATCCCTTTTCATCAAATTTCTTCGATGAATTTTACTTTTCCGATGAATTTTAAAATTTAGAATAATTTTATTACAAATTGAATATAATTCTTTTCTTTAACCAAAATAATTTGTATTAAGTATAAAGTCGATCTGTTGTATGTCATTTATTACTGTCTCTCATGTTCTTAAAATAATAGAATAGTTTGTAATTAACAAATTACACGAGTAATCAATTGTATTTGAATAGCGGATTTTGTTTTATTTTTATACATGGATTTTTTGGTTTTGCGTTATTTCCAGATCTCATTTTTTTCTAATAGTTTGTTTCTATACATAATGATTTTTGAATTTCTGTTATAATTCTTTCAATACACTTCATCTATTCTAGAGAAAATAATTATTTATTTTTTACTTAATTATTATGTTTTACAATTTTTAAAATAAATTTACTTTACTTACCACATCAAGATCTTTCATTTTGTTTATATAAATTTTTTTACTATCATCAATATTTTCTGAGATTTTTTTTAACTAACTTCCTTCCTAATATATTTAGCTAAAAAATAATAACGAAATTTAGATATCTGGGTAGCTCTGAAAACTTTAAATCCATACCTCATTTAGTCTTTTTATGTTAAGTAGAACCAGATATTTAACATTTAACATATTAAAACATCTGTAGATTTTTTAAAAAAAATTTAACACTGTAATATTGGAAAATTTCTATTTTTCAATATGAAAAAATTAGAAAACGAAAATGTGGTCTGGCAACTTTTCAGATCTTATTAATTATTTTATATCTATCTATCTATCTATCTATCTATCTATCTATCTATCTATCTATCTATCTATCTATCTATAATATATATAGATAATACTATAGTTATATAAGTATATATATATATATAGTATTTATAGTATATATATATATATAATATGTAGTAGTAGTTAGTACTATATAAAACTATACTGTATATATATAAAGAAATAAAAATGTACCTGTCATGTTAAAAAAAACTACATCTATATAGTAAAAAGAAATAAATATATATATGTAGTATATCTAGTATAGTATAGTAATAGTGATGATAGGGCATATGATATATATATAGTAGTATATATATATTAGTATTATATGATATATATATAATAGTATATATACAGTAGTATATAGGTAAGTAGTATTATAGCTATATATAGAGTATAGTATATAAGTATAGTATATATTATTATATATATGATTTAGTATAGTATATATATGTTATATAGTAGTATTATATATACTATATAGTATTATATATAAATAAATAGGTATATAATTTAAATTCGATATTTTTAAAATAAAAGATTTAGTTATCATAAGTTCATTTTTTTTTTCAAAGATTCAATGTACATTAAAATTTACAGGGAATCTCTATGGAAGATAAATAGGTTTTCTAGAAGAAGGCAGATGAATCGAAATAAAATAGAATAGCAATTTAAAAGAGTGTGATAATTTAAGAGAGGTCAGCGCTTCGTGCATTTAAAATGGATGCTTGACACGAAGGGCCAAGGTAAGAGTGCATTTTGAGCTCTTAGAATGATTACGCATGGTGGACGAAGAATGAAAAAGCAATATTACTAAACGTTAGAGTAAGAGATGAGCCAAAATCGGCAAACAATTTTAGCGAATATAATCCAAGAAACTTGCTATTGCAGGAGAGTTGTTTAAAAAATTCCGAAATAATGGGAAGAGGAATAGGGTAATCAAGGATTTCTAAACAGTGATCGTAACGACTGGAAACAATTACATGGAGGACAAGTGGGAATTGAGGATACAGGGAAGCTGGTGTAAGATGGTGATTTGAATTTTAATGAATGTCCAAAACAAAGAAAAAATAGTTGTATTAAGCATGAACTGATAAAGATCTATGTGAAAGACTATGTCCGGATGACGGATAAAATTGACACACTGAGGGTGTGGAGTTTCAGTGTACTTTACAGTTAGGCAGTGGCGTGTGATGGGTCTCCGCAATTCTCATATAGGCAAATCTTTATTAAGCAGGGCCAAAGACAAATGAGCAAAAGCAACGTTACCACTAAAGTTGGTGGAGAAGTTCTAGAAACCGTTAAGCTGGGAAAGTGGCAATCCTAGATCAAGAGACAGATGGGGAAAGTACAGGTCTTATGCTCGAAAGACTTCTGCAAACTAAAGAGTATTTTAGTATGTGATGGCTGCGCGTAACTGCTTGAACTTTCTCGTCTCGTAGTGCAGAGGAAACAAATCGAAACCCCTCAAAGAATTATTAAAACTACCAATACTTTACAACAAAAATATTCATTCAGGAAAACTTTTTACTGCAGGAAAAATTTTTATAGAGAATGGATTTTAGGAAATGACAAGGTAAAAAAATTCCATTGAAAAAATGGGAAATGATTGCTAACTGAAACAAAAGTGAACTGTTGCCGGGTCATCTTTGTTGATCCAGCTGAGTTCAAGAATCTTCCTGTCAGCAACCAAAGAGTTTGATATCAGTAGGCTAGGGACATGCTCTTTGTGAACTTAAAATGAAGGCTTAAAATTGAATAACACTATCGGGAACAGAATGCTGGGTGGTAGTGTTTCAAGGAATCGCTCGGCTTCTGTGAGATCTTGTTCAGATGAAGATGAAGAGGTCAAATTTGAAAACAATGGATACTGATGGGAAGCGTGCAGAAGAAGACGATTGAAGAAAGACGCACATCAAACCATTAAAGACCTTGCAACCTATAAATATCCTCCGTAGAGAAATACAAAGATAGGACACCATAAAGGCACCAGATGGAAATAATGAAGAATCGGACCGGAATCCTTGGCTATCCTAAAACTTTGCAAGATGCTATGGGCTTACACAATTACGCTTTGCCTCCAAGTCTAGTGAATGTTGAGAGCTTATTTTCTGCTATAAAAATAATAAAATCGAATCTAAGAACAACGTTAAAGGAGGATTTTATTGAAGATGTTTTATTTTTAAGAGCAATTGTTTTGAATAAATTTATAATGCATATGCTCAGGCAGTTCAAAGAAAAATTATTTTAAAATTTAAGAAGAAAGTGAATTATATATTTTTTTTTAAATAAAAAATCTGTTTTGAATAAAATTATATTATATATGTTCAGGCAGCTCACAGTTCAAAGAGGAATTATTTTAAACTTTAGAATGAAACAAATATAATTAATTTTTCTGTTTTAAAATAAAATAAAAAATAAAAAATAAACAAAAAGGCAAAAATAAATTTTTAATAAAAATTTATTAAGTAAATGTAAAGAGGGATTATATTAAAATTTAGGAAGAAAATTAATTATTCTTTTTCTGTATTTCTTAAAATTTTATTTTCTTTAAAATATATATTTTTTTAATTCTAAATTATTAAAGGTGTGATTAACAAACATTCAATTTCATCATAACATAAAAATTTTGTAATAGAGCATTAATGATTTCATAAGTGTAAATGGAAGAATTTAAAGAAGGAACCACACCTTATCGGAGCCTGAGCCATGCAAAAAATTGACTAATGATGGAGCCGGAAAAAAAATGCCGCAACCCTGGTTTTTGCTATTTCCCTATTACGGTATTCTCTATAGTGTTGCCCAAGTATAATTTACTTTTAAAGTTTTAAAGTGAACTCATCCATCAGATAAATAATCGATCTGGTTTGGAGAATGTATAGACATACTGTTTTAAGTACAACATATATGCAGTAAAGCTATCAAATGTACGTGGAGAAACGTTGTCACAACTAATGACTTAGCTGGTTTCGCTCTTAGAGGCCATATTATTTCGTAAATCATTTAATGCTAGGCACTAAAGCTGATGTGCTAATTGTATCCCTTCAATCATTTCAATCGTCATGTGAGAAAGTGGACTTTGTATTGGATAAATGAGTATGCCTTCAGATGTGGATTTTTAAAAGAAAAAGATTTCATCACAAAAGGTCATTTCTTGTGACTACAAAGATTAGAAGAGTACTATTTGTCAAAGATGTTCAACCGCAGGAAGTAAAGCTTATTCCATCTGAACTTTGCTATATCTAATATTTCCCTTGTATTCTTGATTGACAAATTCACAAAATTCTTTAAAGTGTTTCAACTCTTACATATATATATATATATATATATATATATATATATATATATATATATATATATATATATATATATATATTCACCTTATTCTCCCATCCCCTCCAGTGGATCTGTATTGACCTGTCACGTGTCGCCTCTGCAGAACCTAAACCAGTGGCTTCTATCCTCGTACATTTTTCTCTCCTCCAAATCCGCCATTGACACTCTTCTGACGTTCAACGCATCTTCGACCTCCTCCTTCCATCTTTTCTTTGGTCTGCCCGTACGTCTACGGCCCACTGGCATCCATTCCAGCATCCTTCTTGGGCCAGTTCCCTCTTCCATTCTCTTCAGATGCCCATACCATCTCAATTGATTCTGTTGTATATGTTCAGTAATTGATCCAATTCTCAGCTCTCTCCGTATTTCCTCCGCCTGTCTCTCAGGGTAACTCCCACAATCATTCTTAGTACCCTCATCTCCCGCAGCCCTCACTCTTCTCATTTGTGTTGTGTTCAGTGCCCAGCATTCTGTTCCGTACACTAGTAATGGTCTTAGTTTTGTTTTGTATATCACCATTTTCACTTCTTTTGGTATAGCTGTTTCTTTCGAGTACTGGGTATAAATAGCCATCCTAACGTTCTGAGAGAACTTACTTGTATCCTCTGGCTCTATCTCTCCTCCTGACTCTTCCCTTCACATCATCACTGCAAGTATTTGATTTATCCACTGCTTGTAAGTCCTTTCCTTCTATATTGAGTGTGTCCAAGTTCTGTTCTTGCTCACTAGCCTATTCTCATTACGCGTCGTCTTCTCCGTGTTCATCTTCATACGATTTCTCCCATTTGGGCATACCCATTGTTCAACATTTCTGCAGGTACGCTCCTTGTCCTCGCTTTGAGTACTGGCCTGGCCAACAACTCTATATTATATATATATTATATATATATTATATATTATTACATATATATATATTTTATATATATACGTATATATTATATATATAATATTATATATATATATATTATATAATATATGAGTATATATATATATATATATATATATATATATATATATATATATATATATATATATATATAATATTAATGTGTGTGTGTGTGGTGTGTGTGTGGCTAAAACTCTAAAATTAACTATTCACTATCCACATTCGCAATCTGCAGATAGTGATTTTTACTACTATCGCATCTCAGAATATATATATATATATGAATATATATATTATATTGATATATAATATATATATAAATATATTATATATATATTATATATATATATATATAAATTTTTTTATACTTTTACGAAACATGGATATGAGAGAAGGCAGCAGAAGCGAACGCGATCTCCTAACCCACCACCTGGTGTATCAGTGCAAAATGGACCATCATCTGGGAACAGTCTTTCAATGAGCAGATCTAACCAGGTTATATATATATATATATATATATATATATATATATATATATATATATATATATATATATATATATATATATATATATATATATATATATATATATATATATATATAATATATATATTATATATATATTATATATATATATATATTATATATTTTAATTAATTTGTAGCCACTGAAACTCTATCCCATGAATTGTGGAGGTTCTTTACATGCTGCAGTAGGTTCTCTCTCGGTCAGGGCAAATTGATCTGCATGTTTTTTATAACAGAAGTGGATTAGAATGCGCAGATTATTTACACTTGATAGCAATCCCTGTTTCGGCTCAACACATTTGAAAATTTGTCACCATAGATGTAGTTTTTAATCTTTGCTAGAAGCATGAGAGAGGGAGTTTGATTTTGTATGCTATAACAGGGTTCACACATTCTGGAAAGTCAGGGAAAAAAAATTGGTCAGGGAAACGTTTTAGGATATATGCTAAAAGTCAGGGAAATTCAAAAAAAGTCATGGAAATTTTAAAATTTCAAAACATATGAAGAAAGATCCATGGACCAAGTTGCATATTTTTGATAAACTTTTTTTCCTTACTGTATAATTGTGGAATAAGAGATGTATTTGATAGGTGAATGAAATAGATGTCCATAAATCTACTTCTATCCTGTTTTCTTTTTAGGGATTTATACTTTTTGAGGTTTGATGAAGTGATTTTGGATTTTTGTGCAGTTGAAGATATTTATTATTTATTTATAAAATGACTTCAAACAAAAAAACTAACTTTAACGACCAGTGGTTGGACGTCAAACTGAACCCAAAGTTTATCAGGTGGTTGGGTAAACATAGTGTATACCAACAGGGAAAACAGGGAAAACACAGGGAAAATAAAATTATCCAATTTATATCAGGCATCATTTTTGCTTAACCCCTAAAGAAGTATAGTGAAGCACATATTGACTTCGAAATTCTCTTAAAAAGGGAGATCTTAAGGAAGCTCAGTTGGCTCAAGGGATGTTAGAAAGGTGTTTTGTCTTTGAAGGAGGAGGTTAAAGTAGAGCACCAAGAATATCATTTCAGATTCTACCTCTTACCTAATACTTAGAAATTTGGAAATTGATTGATAAGTTCAATATGGAGTAAAATGAAGTAAAAAATTTATATATCAACTTTTTCTTAGCCTAAGAATTTATACTTCTTGAGCTTATTGAATTTTATAATATTATTTTTATTAAGATTTTAATTCATCTTGGCAGTATCAGTGATTTAACTAAATTTCTCTTTTTATTTACAGAATGAATTAATTTGTATTATATAATATTTAAATATTAGATGGCACTATAAACTCAGAAGAAGTTTATCAAAGCCAGTTTTTATAATTTACAATGGCTGGACTCCACTCTGCATTCAGAATGGTCAAAATGGCTCAGAGAGAGAGCGACAATATCCGGAACACTTACCTTTCTCGCACTCTACTGCAAAGAGAAGAATTTTGCTATCCAGATGATGGCACACGATCATTAAAAGTCATGCAAAGTACAAGAAAACAACAAGAGAAACTACTAAAAACTGTCTTAACATCTGGACCACGCTCGATAGGACGGAAACGGAAAGTAGATAGCCAATTTTAGTTAAGAAGCAAACTCCTCGGGTATACTACATAAGTTTAAGACAATAACCTTTATGTCTACAGACAAACAGATAAATATAGAGTATAATATCTGGTCCATCCAAAGCTTCTAGTGTTCTTCCGAACAAAAGAAAATGTATGACGCGAGCCATCCAGAATATCGATTTCTACCTCAGAATTAGAGAATAGATACTATAATTAACATTAGGCAAAAGATATGTAAAGAAAGCTGTAAATAGATAGGCTGGAGTTGAATTGTGCTAAAGAGAGAGCTGATAAAGCCAAGACAGATACGACAGACACACATAGCGCTGAACGCAACGCTCATATTCCAATAGAGCTTTCTGATTGTTGCTAAATACAATTGTTTAGGCAAGATGTTTTCCCCTGATTCGCAGATGCTCGTCCTTTGGTTGTGATCAAAGATAAACTTTCCTATTTTATGTGTATTTTGGTTTAGCTCCTTATTTAATCTAAAAAAATGTGAAGTGAAACTATAAGACAAAACTAATTATATCATCAATTTCCTATGAATCAGGCCTTATAATAAAATTGACACAAAGAACTCAACATGGATTATACAATTTGAGGTTAGAAGACCTTAACTACGGGTCTCATCTTTAGAAAGCTCCACCTCGTTATCAATTACTGGCTCAAGTTCTTACCTCCAGACACTCGAGCTCAGATCTTTTGGAAAATCTCAAGCAGGCGGCTTGGGTCCGTGTTGACATGCGCTTCATTAAAAGTGAGAGTATTTTAATGGATGGACTAATGTGAACTGGCATAAATGTTCGTCTCTTGTTGAAAGCAGAATTAAATACCTGTTCCGAAAATCTACACCTGTTCTTAAGCTCCAAGATTGATTGAATTTGGAAGTTTTGCCTCTTTGCATATCTGGTCCATCGGAGCTCTCAAAACTGGTAATAAAGCTACAAAGTGGGATTTATTTGAATACTTAAGGGCTTCTTATTATTTATTTAACGATTTTCCAACTAGAAAGGGAACATTCATGAAAATAACAGGCTCTGAAGAGTTTCCTGCTAAATTTTGTTTGACAAGTTTGGTTGAAAATGTAAATGCCACAACAACAGCCATTCGATTGCTTCCAAGACTTCGAAAGTACGTGGAAGAAGTTGGGGAATTGAAAAATTCAAAAGTGTTTGGAAAGGTGAAATCATATTTAAAGGATCCCTTATTACATGCAAAGTTGGGTTTTTCCAAGCAGTAGCTCATCAGTTGGAAGGATTTCTATTGAAGTTTCAACATGAAGACCCATTGACACCCTCCTCGTATGATTCTACAGTCACTTAGTAAAAACGTTAATGAACAACGCGGACTAGGACTTCATTTTATTTGATTCAAACGTCAAGTTTTTAATGAAATTAACTTTTAAAGATAAAAAAATTTTCATAGAATGCAAAAATATGGACGCTGTGTCAACAGGCAAAAGAGGATTAGGAATGGCAACCTCGAAGGCTGACAGCTACTGACCCAGAAATTTTTTAAAATTTAGATGAAGAGTGTTTGTTTTCTTGCAAGTACTATATCACAGATAGACTCTATGTCGAAAGAAGTCCCTCCCTCAGAATCTTTTAAATATTCGATCACAGAAGGCATTAAGTTGTTTGTACTTGAAAGGTATGCTCTTCTAATAACTTAAAAGAATTAATCATGTGTGTGTGAAAATTGTCTTCATGTCGGATAGATTCAAGCGAATATGCTGGTTGATGGCTGATCATATCAAAAAAAGATTATGAACTTTTGATATCTAATTCCTATGTTCTTGAACTTCTGAAAATTTTGATGAGAAGGAAGATAGACTCGATCAAAACTTATTCATTTGAAATTTGGTTAAAAATGTAAACGTTCAAAAAGAAAAAAAAACTTTGTAACAACACTGATTCTTTTTTTATTTCATGGAATGATTCTGTAGAGAGAGGTTTCTCTACAAACAGACATTATCTACAAGAAAATTTGCGTGAAGAGTCACTTGTTTGAGTGTGCTAAAGCGAGAGTTTATTGCTAGAAAGAAATATGAAAATACGTGGAGGGGTTGATTATTGTATTACAAATGAGTGGGATGATGTATATCACTGTGGAGGAGATAGGGCTTGGGGGCCGTTAGCAATGCTGTGTTTCAGAGTTATATATGCATACTTAAAGATGAGAAATGACTTTGACCAAAGAGGCAGAACTCTTCTGGAAGGTGCTCAAAAAAAAAAAAAAATAGCGAGATTAGCAGCTGAGATTAGAAATAGGCATAAGATGTTAAAACGTTAATAGTGTTAAGGTTTACAATACACTACTACTCATTTACAAAGAAAATTTAGCATTTGCTGAAATAAAAAGAGTGTCATAGAGTGAGACTTTTTTTTTTTTTTAAGTTTAATGAGTACTTATTCTAGGTAACTCAATTTTAAGAATTAAATAATTTTAATTATCTGATTTGTAAGAGAAAAGGAAAAGCAGTCAGGTCTTTAATATTACATATAGTATATTGAAAGATGAAAGAGAAAAAATGATGTCCAGCGATGTTTTTAATTTATGTTTTGTGTGTTATTTTTAGTTATAAAGTTTTATTTTTGAATAAGTAAAGAAGGGAAAAAATATTAGAAGCAGAAAATTAATTCAGAAAACTAGATATGTTTTTATTCTCATATAAAATATCGATCTTTTTATTTTATTTTTGTGTACCTTTGTCACGAAAAGTATCTATCGTACTTGAACTAGTAAAGAACCGGAAGAGAAAATGAGGTACAACAGTGAATATTTAATAATGTCTCCAGATTTTAGAAAATTAAACTACATGTCAGCACATTTTTTTTTGTGCATAAACTCTATCCATAAAAAGACTTGGAAGGTTTAAAAACTATTCAATACCCCAACCAAATAGAACCGAGACTGGTTATATATACTTTCACAGAAGTTTGTACATGTTCAAAGTTGCTACGCTGAGGTCTGACTGGTAACTTGGTCGAAAGAAATTACACAATGGTGCCAGAAAGAAAATTTGTTATCGTAAAATGCCGAATGGTATGAGGGTTTAAGGTCAAACGCCGGGTGGGGCGCTATCGGGGCGACACGACGTGAGACAGGGTGGGTGATCTTTCATTCTTTAGCTCTTGGTGACCTATAGGTATTTGGGAGTGAGAATTATAAGCAAAAACAAAAAATGATAGTTATCTTTATTTATCACTTTTATGTCTCTAGTGCACGAAGGAGGAGAATTACAAGTATAAAAAGATCGAGGACTAATCAAAAACAAAGCGTAAAGATACCCAAAGTGGGTGAACGTTTGACAAACAATGTATGCTATTACCAACAGAGACTTCTGGTATACCATCGCGGAATGCTAAGGACGAACACACCATGGTAGGAAGTAAGACCTGAATGGGTTCAAGCGGCAAAAATACAAACTGTATAAGTATGTAAATAAGAACTTTTGGATACTATCTCAGTCAAGTCAACAAGTCTAATTTAGACGTCTGCCTAAAGAGGAGCCGGTACGCCAGTTATCCATTCAAAGTAGGGGGAAACTGCAGAATTTGAATATAATTAATCAATACTCAGCGGCAAGGGAGGGAGACCGAAACATATAAGCTCGGTGCACAAAGACCAGAAGGTCTTACAAATTCGTGGAAACTCCTGAATTAGTCAGACTGGTGGTCGTAGTATTAGTGAGTATGGTACGTCATAGTGAGATTTGGATTTAGAGAGATGAATTGTATGACTGATAGCCAGACAGCTCAGAGCCATGAATACATACACAATAAGATTTAGTGAAAGTGTGTGGCATGAGAACTTAATGTCCAATCCATCACTTCTATGTTGGAACAATGCCAGTCAGTAAGTCAATGGAAGGTATTAGCGCAGTAATGGATCGGAGCCTATAGAGTGGCACCCAAAAGGAATAGAGACACACACGTTAGCCATGCAGACGATAGAGCAAGAGCCCGCATTCGTTAGAGGGGCGTGAGAGTAGAGATCATGGTAATGTCAGAGTTACTGACCGGGACCTCTCTTAGTTGGCTACCCGGACTCGAATCGTGCAGGTAGATGTACGAATTAGAAGGGAGAAACAACCCGGGGGAGAATTACGCGGTCGCGTTAACACAACTCCGAGTGGTATTTGAGTCCGCAGATCGAACATCTGAAGGCCGTATAATAAACAACAAACCAGTTTATCATTCGTTTCATCATTTAGCATTAGAGATAGATTAGTCTGCAATAGATTGAAATACTATGGGAACATTAAAGAGTGGGATGATAAAGTGGTCTTTAAAACTCGTATGCAGATATATAGGGGAAACTTTAACATTAATGTTTCCAGATAGTGCTGTAACTTCAAATTTTAAAATGGGGTCCGATGAAATGTAAATATGTGATTAAACATGGACTTGCTCCCTATTTTATGCAAAGAAAGCAATTTCAGCAGAATACACTCTACTTTGCAGTGAATTGACTGAGCAACATTCTAATCCACTGTACCTTGAATTGGAAAATTACAAAATATTTTGGATGTGAGCTTACTTTTTAAGAGAACTTGATAGTTTTTTCTTCTATAGTACACTGGGGGAATACAATGTTCATCAGTGGAATTGTGGCAATATTAAATTAGGATGAAGTGTAGTCATTCTTGTCATGGAAATACGTGACAACGTGGAATGGAGGTTTGTTCTACTAAAATTAAGCAATTTGTGGAGAGAGATCTGAAGAGACTTAGTCTGATTTCTCAGGAAAGTGCACCATGCTATAATAGGAATCGTCATTGAAAGTATTCATAAAAGTTCTATCATCAAAAGTGTTGACAAATGATAAGAGCTGCCATAGCGAGATATGAAAGAACATCTTTCAAGAGTCAGGAAACACGAGAAACAAAGAAGAAGAGATATAAAGGTTGAAAAGAAATTATCCAATACATATCACAAACTTGTAAGAGCACAGAGAAGATGCTTAAACTGAAACTTTGAACGAGAAGACGCTATACAAAATAAAAATTCGATGCTTGGAGAAGAAATACCAGCTTAACTAAATCTCCACATTGGTAGACCTCTTTGTGAAGACTAGGGAAAGTGTGGATTAGAGATGGTTGGTGAGAATTATATGGCCTGCACTGTTAATAATGTGTTGACTATGGTGATTTTGTGATGTGGTTCGGTATTAGAGGATTGTAGTCATAGTAATCATCATTTACTAATATCCCAAATTGGGGGGGTGAGGTGTGTGCAACACCACAAAGAAATTTTTTGTTGAAGAACGTGATGAAGTCGCAAAGAGTGCATCTTTTCTGTCCCCTTTATAGGCTTAAGCGAGAACTTGTCGCAGTCAGAAAAATCCACATAGCGTTTCACAAGATTGGACGGACCTTCACTGGAGGTATCTCGTCAGTGTTTGGGCTCATTCTATGGAATCCAGACAAACGTACCGCTTCAACAAAACCTCCTAACATTCACTTTCTTGTTTATGCGCCTTAACTTCTCGCCTCTTCCAAATCGGTCATTTCTTTCTCCTTCAAGCATTCTTTTAGCTGACTCACTACACTTTTTCTTACAGTCTCCTAGTCAGTCGGACGTTCCAAGCACGCTCCACTATACCTCTGCTTAACCAACCCAACTATCATCCATCCTTTTCATATGATCAAACAATCTCAATGTACTCTTTTTTTCCTCTTTCGCTTTCTTCACCCACACAACTCCAAATACATCCATTCTTATTTATCAATTCCTTCTCATACATAACAACCCCCGTAAGATTGGTGCATCTTTCACATTGTGCGTAGATCTATATCTCTTTTTTCAAACATAGTTTACTACTAATAACATTAACATCTAACAACAAAACTCTTATGCAAAACCTTTTTGCAATCAAGACTTGTCCCTTTGCGTCTACCAATGGAATTATTGCATAGCCACGTTTCCTACATTCACAACTTTTCCTATTTTTACACACTAGCAATACCAGTTTCTTTCCATTTTCATCCACATATATCCATGGAATATCAAATACTTTTCCAGTTGCTCACGCTCTAACATGATTCACACCACACTTCTCTCTGCACTCAAACACTACCATATTACCTTATCTTCTGCTACTTTACTTTCAAACCCATCCTTTTTACACACCCTGCCAAACTCTCTACCAGATCTCACAAACTCTTTGGATTTTTAACACAAAACTAATTATTTGCATACAATAAGCAGCAGGGGCGACCCTCATCACTCCTTTAATTCTCCAACATTCCTAAAAACACTTCTACGCACCCCCACGTAATTCTTTGATATACCATCCATACACAAATAACCAAGAAGACTAAGCCACGCTGCCCCTAACTCCGCAACAATATTCAAATCATTCCAAGCTAATCTTTCTAGCTCCATTTATTCATGTCAATCAATTGTTCTTAGAAATTTAATGCGTGACAACAGGCGTATGCCAGAATTTATAGAGACACTCTGATTCACTATCGAGTCAATATTCTGCATAATGCTTTTGGATTCCATTCAGCGGATAGGAACCTTCTACAATAGACATCCATTATACGAGTATTAACAATCTGCCCATGTGACTTCGCGTAGCTATTATCTAGGGGCTACCTATCTGCCTGTTGGCGACTGCCAAAAGTAATGTAAATTTGTAACGAATTAATGAATAGCATTTTGTAAGTAATTTAATATCTTCTTATTTTCTCATGTGTGGATAATTTATTTAAATATGGTGAAAAATTTTTGAATAATAAACTTAGCGAATTCCTATGACGATGTTAAGATGTCTAAGAGAGCACGCTCGTGTTATGTTCTATTCTTGCTCTATATTTTGTGTACACAATAGTGAGTGGCGACGTTTCAGACATGATATCTCAGAGATCTTGTGGGAGTCTGGTTTAGTCAAACAAAAATACGAACAGGGTGTTAGAATGTATACGATGAATATAAAAATCGTTACGACGATCGGAGGGTGGACGGACACTGCTCATTATTTGATATGGCTAAGTATTATCTTCTAGTATAGTTTATGGATTGATTCGAAATATAACGCGAAAGAGTTTGGAGGATTGTAGAAGGGGTCATTTTTCCTGGGCTTAGAACGGTTGTGCTCAATAGAGCATGAGGGTTTGGGGAAAGTAAAGGGTTGTTAGTTATTACTGGCTAAAGATAAGGTTATGGTAGTGCTTCTGAGTGCAATCGTGTCACGATTAGTTGAATGAGCTGTGGAACTGCTCGTATTATCGAACACTTTGGATGCTTGCACACACAACTCTGCAAATTCATTAAAGTTATTTCAATCGCAAATCAATTCCATGGCTGAGATCCTTCATGTTCTTGACTCATGTTCATAGTATTATGTGAACTTCCATGAGATATATGTGCGTGGATTACTATTCTTCAATGATGGTAAATTAGTCTACAAGCTCTTTGAATTCGTGAGGCATAAGTGACCTGGCGCTTACCTTCCTGCAAAATTTAACATTTCCTTATGGTCATAAGGATAACTCACTTGCTCATATGGGGCACCATATATATTTTCGATATGACACACAATTGCGACTTATATTCCATGCACTTCAATATGACCGTCATATGAATCTGGCGCCATAAGATTTTATGTCAGATTTCGAAATGTTGCTAACCTCACAGTCACTCCTCCTCAGTGAACAATATGATCTCGCAATATTGATGTAGTTTCGAAGCGTGTATAGTCGCACAATGTGGACACAGTATCTTAGATACTATTCTTATACTGGCGAGGAGAGTGTTCGCTTTAGGGTACTTCTCAGTTCTGTAAAACCTTTAATTCTATCACTAGAGGAATCTTCGGCTGAAATTAATGTCTTTGGCTATTCTGCTATTATGAGTTGTGGTCGTCGATTCGATAATCTTGTGTAAAAGACTGTCGAATTACAAAGATACGATTACTATCTTCGACTATAGGCGTTCTGAATTATTGTAGATCAATTTTTGTGCCGGTTACTGTATTATATCAGATAGTCTCATAGAGCTCTGTGGTGCTTTTGTAGACCTCGATGCTAGTATTGGCATGTTAGGGTACATTCAACAGCGGTGCTTGAATCGAATCAGCTCACGCTGTTTTTAACTGTTTAAACACGCTCTGACATAACTCTTCGATTACACAGTCACTTTGTGGAGATATTACTTACTTCATAATGTAGAGAAACATCCCACATACTTTCTCGTGGTACTACTAGGCTGTCCGCTTCATTTGCGGTACGCAGAATTATTAATCAGTAATTCATAACTTCATATTCAACTGATGTTATTTGTTCTTAAGTCGAATCATTAAGATGTCTTATCCTTATTACATGTCACTTAATTGCTGCACTCTAAGTTCTCATCGAAATTCATTCTATATGCTTTTTCATGCACTCCACTAATTACATCTTACATAAAACAGACAAAAAATAAAAAAAAAATTGGGGAAAAAAAAAATAAAAAAAAAAAAATTCTTTTGCGTAAAAATTCAAAATGTTTGATTTTTTCCCCCAACTTCCCCACTCGCAAACCTTGGAAAAAAATTCTACATTACTTCAACATTTTCACTAAATCAAATTTCTAATCAATTGTTTTTCACTTCAATTACCATCTCTACTTAACACCACTTATATAACTTATGAAATCTTTTTGTTGAAGAAAATATTACTTACCACACATAATCTTTCTCACAGAAATAATGCACTTACTGCAAATTCTCATTCTCCCCGTCCGTCACCCCAAATTTACTAGTTATAAACGCATCCTTTTTCTGATCACTATCTATCCCAACCTTTAGATGGCCCAACCACAAATCTGAAGCTCCTTCTCACCCCCATTTAAAACGTCTTTCAGATTATCCAGAAAGTTGCACTCTTCTCAACATCACCTCAGATGGACTATATGTTACAATGACACATACCTTGACCTTTTTAAGGACTTAATTTTAGCCGCATTACAAATTCTAGTTTCACACAAACATAATCCACGATAGCACTTTCGCCACATGATCGTTTCATAAAATCGCAAATCTTTTTTTTTATTTTTTTTTTTTTTTTGTTCTTCTCTTTTTTTTCTTTTTTTCTTTAATTTCTCTCTTGCTCCGTTTATTTGATCTTGCTTATGTTATTAATTTTTTGTTTGTTTGTTGATCTTTATGTTTTGCTATTTCTTTGTTTCGTCTCGCCCGTGTCCCCAATTGCATTTCCCTTCCACACGCAGCCCACAATTTCACACCACACGCACTCATACTTCACTGTTTCATTTTATCTTTGCTTCAGTCACAGCTAGCAAATCAAATTTACCTTGTCTAAATACATCAATCATTTCTTTCTTCTAGACATTTATTCCTCTGACATTTCATGTGCCCAAACGATTCATACATTTCGCCGAAAGATGATGGGTTGCTTTATGGGAATCACAACATGCCCGAGGCTACAATAGCATACCTAGCGGAGGGATAAGTAGTAGTAGGTAACTACTCAAATACCGCACTGTCAGCTTAGTCGCCTGTCAATGAACACGCAGAACATACGCTGTGGGCAATTCTTTCTCCCCCACACATTAGGATTAAAGGTATTGTTTGGTAGAAGACTTGTGTATATGAACGTGAAAAGAGAAAGGTGAAGCCATTGGGCTGTGGAATGTCATGGGAAATACCGCTGCCATAATCACTCAGCCCAATTGTTAGGTATTTTCGGGATCGCTTCGGGG
The DNA here is from genome assembly GCA_015478945.1 of Trachelipus rathkii. NCBI lineage: Eukaryota > Metazoa > Arthropoda > Malacostraca > Isopoda > Trachelipodidae > Trachelipus > Trachelipus rathkii. Next base: position 19,100 of record JABUQX010102571.1, read on the forward strand.
AAGTGGGTACTGTAACCTTATATTATATATATATATATAATATATATCTATATATATATATAATACGATATATATATATATACTATATGTATATATATATATATTATATATTATGATATATTAGTATATATATATATATAGTATATAAGTATATATTATTATACTATATAATATCTTTCTTTCTTTATCTTCCCTTCATTTTCCAAGAATGGGAGTAAAGTGCGTGACCAAGCATCGGAAAGAAAAAGCAGTAGAAGAACATGCCATGTCGAAAGAAAGCCCAGCCTTACCGCCCCTCAAGTACCATTAATTAGTGGAACTCATCGCAGTGCAGAAATCCACGCGTAAAGCTTTACATGGGACAGCGATGGGACCCTCACTATGGTAGTAATCGTCAATGTAAGGGTTTCATCCCTTGGTCCCAGGTGGGCCACCCATACCCTCTCACAATCCCCGCCATTCACTCCTGTTATACACTTTCTTCTCTCTCTTCCAGAAACAGATCTAGCCATTCACATTTCTCTCTTCAATATCTTTCGTTTATGGGACTCAATCCACTTTTTCTTGCGGTCTCCGCGTGCGGTCCCAACACTCGCCAGCTATACTCCGCTAACCACCGACTTATATTCATGCCTTTCATATGACGCAATACAATCTAACATATTTCATTATTATCTCATTTCCCCTTTCTTCACACACACACTCTCTAATAAAGTTATCCTCTTTTATCTATTCTCTCACACCTAGCCCACCCTAACGATTGTCATCTGAACACATTGAATCTTTTAGATCTATACTTCTTATTCCAGACATAGTCTCACTACTATACAATACACAGGTAACAAACATACCTCATGTAAGACCATAGCGCTCACTCAAGACCTAGTCCTTTTACATTCACCAATGATTTAATTGCACAGCCACCTTCCTGCCATTCACTAACTTTCCTCTACACTCTGCATGTCCGTTCCTTACTCATCAACATATACCTAAATTATTTTTAAACTCAAGACACTTTGTTCCAGCTGCTCACCATCTAACATAACTTACACTGAGGATGATCCTCACAGTCACAACCATACCTTATCTTATTCCACGTTTTACTTTATTAGCCTCCTTTACAGCACCTTTGCCAAATCTCTCTACCATCTCTCAAACTCTCTTTCAGATTCGCCACACCGAACCAAATCATCGCATATAATAGGTAGGGGGTTGAGAGGCACCCTACCATCATCTCAATTCCTCCACCATTCTAACACCGCATTTCTGCATCCACCTCGAATTCTTTCATAACTCATCCATATACAAATTGAATAACCAAGGAGCATAACAGCAACCCTGTTTACTCGCTATTAATTCCTAAACAATCACATTGAACCATTTTTCTTACACAGCGCTTCACTATCGATCATACATACTTTGATTCCATTCAGCAATGCCTACCACGGCAACACCATATAATCATAACACCTGCGCATAAACCTTACCTATTCACTCTATCATAACGCCTGTTGCAATCATAAAACTAATACCAATTTATTCTTCTCGTCTCCTCATTTTCTCAATGCATTTGTTTCATGTAAACGATTTTGAAACACAACATCCTCATACACTCCTAAACGCACCTTGTTTCTTCACCAATCAGTCTTCAGTCACTCGAAGCAAACTCTTTACCAACATACAGCATATACTTTCCTCCAAAATCAAATAAACTTTATTCCGCCTAATAATTTCTACAGTTCCCCTTTTCTCCATTACCCCTTATCAAGGGTACTATTACCGCTCTCCTCCAATCCCTCTGGAACTATACCCTCTACAAACGCTTTATTACACCTTCCAGTTCAATCAACATCTTTCCTCCGTTCTTGATCATTTACCAATAATTTCATTTATACCTGCAGATTTAACTCATTTTTCAACTTTTTCACTCTACCCATTACCTCCTCTTACTAATGACCTCATCCCCAAAACACCTATTCTTCTTGCACAACTATCAAACCCACACACACAGTTCCATATCACCTCTTCATTGCTGTTAGATATTGTGGCAGATGCTTTCGAAGTGGGTTCTTTCCACACTACCTCTCACACCATTTCATCAGTTTACAAAAGCACATCCCTATTCATTATTCTAGCAGATTCCCCTTATTGCAGATTCCCTGTATTCTCATTCTTAACCTTTCGCGCATTTTTCCAGAAGAATTTCCTATTCCCTTGTAGGTCCTCATTCATCCTTCTTCAACTGTTCATTTACTTCTTGTTTTCTCCTACATAACACTTTAGTATTATATCTTTTTTCCCTCCTATATCATAATTGCAAGCATCACTTTCTATGTTAGAGTCTTCATATTTGCATTTTAGTACATTCAATCCACAGAACTCATTTTATCTACGCTTATATCCGAACCTTTACGACTTCTTCAACACTCTCGCCTCATTCCACTGGTTAAATTCTTGCTATTCTACGTATTAGCACATCAATACTTCTTTGCACTAGCTGACACATTGCGTTCCTTCATTTGCATATATATATATATAAAACTAATATTTAAATATATAGGCATAAATAATATAGGTAATAATATGATATATATATAATATTAATATATGATATATATATTAAATATATAAATATAGGTATAATATGGGACATGGGAGTATATATATAATATATAATACTATATAATATATAATACTCATAGTATATATACAGGGAAGGGTATCGTTAAATGATTGCGAAAAATTCAGTGATGATATTCCTTGCCAAGATATAAGATATATGTGATAGCAAATAATACATTCACCGAAAACTACCTATGTTTCGCAAGATAACAGTATAGAAACTTATGTGGACTTCTAGATAATACTTCATTGCTCACGTCGCTGTGCCACATCATACAGCCTTAATAATAAGCAAAATATACGTAGGAAAGGTTACCTACCTGTTATTTACTGGTTCCTATCTCGCTTCATATATACCGGTACATATACTAGTCGTGTCGCGTCAAAGTTCTGTGTTCAAGTGTTGCTCATATTTTGGAAAATGAATTAGAACAAACATAGTGAAATGTGCGAGTATGCATTATTTGTTTACGGTCGTCGAAACGGTTAATTCATGTAGCAGCCATGCTGTCTCTATGAAGAATGTACGCTAATCGTGTCATCCCGCATCATACTATGTTTGCGCGTCTCCATCAACGTCTTAGAGCAAACAGGAAGTTTTAAAACTTCTAATCGGAACCGGGTACCTCGACAGTAATCAACTCCAGATGTGAAGAAACAGAGTTCTCACAGAACTTGAGGGACGTCCTAAACAGTACCAGATTAAGATTGCTGCAAACTACATGTAAGTCATTCGATAGTTTTCAGGGTATTGAAAATTAACTTCAGTACCCTTATCACATCCAAACGAGTGCAGGCACTTCTACAAACAGATTTTCCTGCAAGAGTAGCTTTGTGTCGATGGATGCAAACAGAAAATTGCAGACATCCGCTGCCATTTAGGCAGAACAATAATTGTTCACGCGATGAGGCTAAATTTTTCCGAGACGCCATATCGAACTTCCACAATCACATATGGGCTGATGAAAACCCACATGCAATACTTGAGTTGAAAGCCCCCATCAACACCAGTTTTTCATTGAATGTATGGGTCCGAGAATTATTGGCGACACATTTGATATGGTCCTTCTTTTACAGCGAGGCCTTACTGAGAAGTTTATCGCAATTTCTTGAACATGACTTGCCTACACTACGAAGAGTCCATTACAATTAAGATGAAAATGTATTTAATGCACGACGGCACTCCAGCTCATTTTCAGTTTAGATGCTCGTAACTATTTGAACACTGTATCTCCACGCCGTTGGATAGGTCGAGGAAGGTACAGAACTTGTCCTCCGCGGTCTTCAAACTCAATGCATCGGATTTCTTCTGGTGTGGGGGACCTGAAACATTTTGTTTATACAGCAACAGTTGAAAGTCGCGAAGAATCTTAGGGCTCGCATCATTGCATCTTGGTGACAAATTCGTCACACACACGTATATTTGAACGTGTCGCAATCAATGCGTCGAGGGGAATAGAGGCTGTATTGCGCTGGGGTGCTCATTTAAACATTTTTATAAAACTTAGCGCACCATTGCTTCATACTATTTCTGTTGTATATTTTCTCTGTGAGTAATGTATGTCTTCTTATAATTAAATAAAATGAATGAATTGTTTTAATTAACAAATGAAGTAACTTTTAATTAATGTTTAAATATGGTTTCATCAGCTTTTATCCTTGGAAACGAGGCGTTTTCGTGAGTTTATTGACACCTATTATCTTTTATTAAATGCAAGGAGAGCACAATGAATTTTTTTTCAATATTTTAATGATCGCACCTGTGTATATACATTTATTTATTGAAAGAAATATATATATTAATATATTATATATATATTTATATATATATATATTATTATTATATATATATATATATATATACTATATAATATCTATATATAGTTATATATATAATAATACATATATTATTCACCACGAGTAGCATGGAAAAATAAATTGGTCAGGGAAAGTATTTGTATGGTTTTCTGACCAAGTGGAAGGTGCAGGAATACTTAGGCCCGATAGCAGCCCTGCCTCAGCGCGACGTAGTCGGAATGCTTGACACCGTAAGGCGTGGGGTTCGCATCCTAGTACCCGGCTTTTCCAATGCGAGAAGCATGAGAAGAGTGATTTGTTTGTGAATAGACTGTTCTGTTGTATGTGTTGGCTATGGTCGTGATGTGTGTGTATTGAGATTAGTGTAATACACTATGCGTAAACTGCAATACGTAAATATTGCAGAAAATCTCCTACAAACGACAAATTTTTTGTGTCCGTTCCTTTATCAGAATGTATATAATATATATATATATATATATAAAATATTATAATATATATAATATGAGTATATATCTATATATATATATATGTATATATATATCTATATATATAATATATATATATATATTAATAATATCTATATATATATATATTAATATATATATATATATTATATATATATATATAATATATATATATATAATATTTATATTATATATCATATATATAGTCATCATCATCATCTAGCCTTCTTTCCAAGACCTGTGGGGTAAAGGTGGCGTGAAGACCAGAAAAAGAATAGTTGTAGATGAATATGGCACAAGTCGAAAATAAAGCCCAGCCTTACCTCCCTTTCATACCTATTAGTGAGAGGCTCTTCGCAGTTCAAAATCACACTAGAGCTTTCACGGAAAGCGCGACGGACCTACAATGGCATGTTCGTCAATGTGTGGGGTTCAGTCCCTTGGCCTAGGTGGGGTTTATGCACCTTGCCTCTTCACCAGTCAGTTCTTAGTCCCTCAACTCAACTTTATTTCGACGCAAAATTCTAGCACATTGGTCCTTCCCTACAACACTCAATAACTAATTCCTTATAATTCCTACAGTTACTCTTTACAAGGGTACTATTAGCAGTTCTCCTCAATCGGGCCTCGAGCTATTACCTCCATAAAACGCTTTTGTTACACATTCAGATCCATTTAATCATCATCTCGCCTCCGTTCATGATCATTTCCACCAGTAATTTTATATATACCTGCACATTTACCATTCTCAACTTTCTCACTCTAACCATTACTCTCTCACTAATGAACTCATCTCTGCGGAAATATCTATTCTTTCTTCGTACATCAAACCTCACCATTCAATTAGTCACCGTTCATTACTGCCATTATTCTTTTATACTATATATATATATATATATAGTGAGGATAGTATACTATAATATAGTATATTATAATATATTAGTATTTATATATATATTATATATATATATATAGATATTATATATGATATATATATATATATCGGGTGCATCTTCCTCTTTTACAAGACTGGGGTATAGGTGCCGTTACATGCGAATCAGGAAAAGAAAAAGAATAGTAGAAGAATCTGAACAATAGTCGAGAACAAGAAGGACACAAGACCTTAAGACGTACACTAATTTACCTACATTATTGGTTAAACACAATTGGTTTAGAACCACATACAGAAAATAGCCAGGGTGTGGATACAAACCATAAAAAGAAACATGGTATAATAATATCTAGATAAAAATATATTATTAACGATTTTTCCTTTAGCATGGATCTGGATATAAACGGTTTTCGTCATAGATATATTCATGCTAGAGTAGCTACGAAGAAGGAACAATAAAAAAATTTCTGCGAATTTTTATATTTTTGTGAGAATGATTATTTATAATATATATATATATATACTATATATATATATATATTATAGTAATATTAGTATATAGTATACTATAGTATACGATATAAAGTATATATATATATAGAAATAGTATAACCTAATATTATACGGTATATATATATATACTATTATGATATTATAATAGGACTGTAATAGAAATAACTAATGGTATGTAGAAATGACTGGGTACATAGGTATTGTCACAAACGTGGATTCATGATGCTATGAGCTCTAGTAGGGAAGTCATTATTAGTACCTATAGTGCACATATTCAATAAGTAGTTAGATATAGATTACTCATGATGTTAGAGATTGGTGACGTATTTGTGAAAATGATGGCAAGCTAATAACCGCAGAGGATTGTTATTGTGTGCGTTCATATATGGATTGGATCATCCTTTAAAACGATAGACGTTCAAATATAAAAGTGACCATGTCGTCATATCGCAATTTGAGATTAGTTAATATTATTATTTGGGGTCGACACTTCCTAAATATAAAAATTTTTTTTTATAGTAACCATAAATAAAAGTGAAACCTTTTTTTTGAGATGGAGGTCTATATATTATAAATATACCTCTTATCTTTCTTTTACTTATAGGAGTTTTTATTAAAGACTCAAAACAATATAATTTTATACCAGTTTACAGTTTATCAGAAATTTGAAATTTATAGATCAAAGGAGGAATTGTCATTGTAAAGCGAATTTTTAGAAGATAATGCTCATATTCGTACTATAAGCAGACAATGTGTATACCCAACATATCAATTATCACTCAGTAGATGATATTTTCTGGCCACTTTGACTAAGTCTATTTAAATAAAACCCAAATAAAAAACACACTGAACAAACATCAAACATAAATCATCACTGAACGCTCTCGACTCATTAAAACAAGACACCGATAAAACACCAAAAACATTGGTTTATCTATGTTTTTAATTTCAAACAAAAAAGCGAGAATGGTTTTTGGTTTTTTTTAAAAAAACGCATGGTTTTTTTAAATCAATGAAGGCAACCTATATATATATATAATATAATAGTATATATATATATATATATATATATATAATTATATAATTATATATATATTATAAATATACTACGTAATACTATTATTAGATATACATACCACAGTTATTGTGCTGGTGAATCTAAAGAGTTTGGTTAGAGGCTTGGTAGAAGAAATTTGGCAGAGGGTCTTATTGTAAAATTAAGGGGTTTGAAAGTACAAGTAGATAAGAGGTAGGAGGTGGTAGATAGTTGTGTGATTGGGTGGTTGGGAGGAGGGAGTCTCTTGGTTATAGAAAAAGTGTTTTAACATGGTGCAGGCAGCTGGAAATAACACAAGGATGTCTGAGTTTAAAATTGATTTAGGAATAAGTAATGGTTGGAATGAAAAGGAACGGCTAGATGCGACGAGTGTAGTCAAACTACAGCTGGTATGGCAAGTCATGGTGAAGTGGTAGCAATAAAGATTCGTTTTTGGATGTAAATTGGACTGCTTGGAAGTGCGCTTGGGACTACTGAAGGGTATTTTGCGTGTTACCTGATGTTAATGTATAGTAAGTGGGAGACTATGGTCCTGAAATAAAAAGAAGACTTTAAGAACTCTAAAGTGTCATGTTTGTTCAGATGGATAAGTCTTAAGGGGACGGTGTAAGGTGTGGAAGAAGAATTGGATTAAAATCGAGGAACTGAATGATAGAGGATTGATGTGGATATGCGAGAGAAAGAGGATACAGAATACAGAGATCAAAGAATAGTGTTGATAGATGTGCTTGGTACAAGTGTAGGAAAGGATCGATGAATAGTACAGTATTTGGTCTAATGCCGAATATATATGTGGTATAAGCTTGTGGGAGCAATGTAGCGTGAAAGGCCAGATGCTGTAGGAAGAGCTAGACTAAAAGCTTCTATGAGGTACATAAAGAGCAATGAATAGAGAGGACGAGAAATGGATGATGACGTGCTTGCTAGAGGCGTAAGAAAAGTAGCATGCAGTAGATAAGGAGATCGGAAAGTGAAGCAGTGTTGTGATTTATGAGATGGTTATGGTTGATGGCCACTGGGCCCAAGAATGACTGAACCCACACTTTCCAAGATCCAATTAGTGAGGGGTCATAAGTGGTCCCTGAGATAAAGAGATTCTAGATAATAATGTAGAAAAATGGCTTTTATGACACAATCTCTTTCTTCTTGAATTATATTTTAGCGAAATTATAATGACAAAACCAGATACTCAGCTAATCAAACCTTTTTATAGCACTTCCGCTTTATATCATATGGACAAAATTTACACAATCTGAATAAATAGTATAAATAAATAATAATAACTAATTTAATAATTTATAATATAGTACTTAATACTATATATGAAATGAACTGGGATGTTCGCTCAGTAGATGATCGGATCATACGCTAAGTATATAGGAGCTACTGAATGAATACCATTTAAATCCAACACACCTAATAATAACTAACTAATATATATTAATAATAAATATAATTGAAATCAGAAATTTCAATCAAATAATGCATACATATTTATAATGTATATATGATATAATACTATATAATATAATATATATATAATAGTATATACTATTATATATATATATATATAGTAATATATATATGTAATATAAGTATTATATTAATTATATATATAGTATATATTTACATTTACATTTACATTTACATTTGCCATTTACATTTACATTTACATTTTCCATTTACATTTCATTTACATTTACATTTACTATTAAAATAATGACATTTATATTTAATATTTAATCGAAATTCTACTAAATTTATATTTAAGCTATATCACGATATGTATCAATATATAGCGTAATATAATAGTGATACTGATATCAATGATAATAATTCTTCTATATATACATCATATGCATTATATATAACTTACTTTTATTATTTATTATATTATATAATTAAATATTACAGTATATTTAATATAGTTAGACCGGATACCAGTAAATTTTTATTTACCGTTACACTATACAAAGTGCTCAACAATGCTTTTTTCAAACGATACTGATACTGAATTTTGTGTATCATACCGTTGCCGAATTACTAGATTTATATATATATAAACGTATAATAAGTACACTAATTACTCAGATATTATATAGTAATATATATATCATTAGTATATGTAATATATATAATAATAAGTAAATATGATATATTATATATATAGTTAAATTTTCAATATTTATAATATGGAAGCCAATTTATTCAACAGCAGTGTTGACTCGTTAATCATTAGGTAGGTTGAATTTAGGTTACGTATAGGCAATGTACCTCAGATAATGTTATGTATTATACGAACTAAATTATTAAAAAATAAGAATCATGTTATTATTAGTTGATTTTACTCGTCATCGAGAGTCAAGGTATGATTATAAATAGCCATATATCGAATTAGTATATATATATTTATATATATAATAGACATAATATATATTATTATATATATAATAATTATTATATATATATAATATAGTATTTATATATTGATATATATTAATTAGTAGTATTACTATCTTTATCTTCTTTCTATTCTTTATCTTCTTTCTATTCTTTCTGATTAGCTTCCTCTTTGCCCCAAGATCGGAAAAGAAAAGCAGGAGAAGAATTTGACAAAACTGGATTCGAAAAAGTAAAGCCAGCCTAAACCGCCCCCTCCATGTACCATTCATTAGTGAGACTCTGTCGCACAGACACGAAAAGTCCACGACACTAGAGCTTCATGGACCACGACGGATTTCAACTATGGTAAAGTCTGATAATGTATAAGGGGTTAATCCCTTGGCCAGGTGGGCACAACCTGCCCCATGACAAAAACAAGCAGCCATTTCTCTACCTATCATGCAGCCTCTTTTTCTGCTGGCTCCCACTGCTGGCAGACTCACTAGGTTCTCTACCTTCAGACATTCGTTCAATCGACTCAATGCCACTTTCTCTTTTCGTCTCCCCAGCCGTCGGTTTCAACCAGCTTCCACCAATATGAGGAGCGATTATCACTGACGCGATTAACCAATCCCGAACTACATTCATCTTTCGCACATTGCAACCAATATCATTAACATACTTTCATTTATTCTCTCATCTTCCCCCTTTTTGCACACCACACAACTCTCTAATACGTTACATTGCACTCATTTCTCTATAGTTCTTCTCAATACTAGCATGCCCGTAAGAGTTGTCCATCTGAACACATGAACTTTAGATCCACCCAGGAGCGCTATTACGGAGGGGATGTTCTTACGCTCAAAAGTGTCACAAAAACTACGTATTGCGCAGATGAGCACAGACTCAGGCGTTTAAAGTGAGGGAGTTAAATTCAGGCAGGAAAAAGATGTGAAAGAGAATTTCACAGAACAAAAGTGGCAGGAAAGAAGGAAAGCACGGCAGCGAACTAGTCTGGAGCTTACAATATCAACAACAAGAATTCAGACGCAGAACAGGACTTTGTGTTACCGAGGGACGTCTGTAAAGATCGGTAGCGCGATGATAAGTTCTCGAGCACCTGTCGCTGCGGTAGCTATATAATACAGATAAAATCGCCAACATCGCGCCACAATGATGTGTCATGTGAAGTTGAAGAAAAACTTTGTTTATAAACTTTTGACTCGACTTTTTCAAAAAGGCCGTGTGAAAAGTTGCCCCAGATATGAGAGGCGTAATCTTACAAGGCGGATGAGGCGTTGTTAGGTGGAGTAACTGGGGAGAAGAGGAAGAAAAAGTCGCATGTAACAGAAACTCCAGTTTCTTTGAGGCCGCCGCAACGTGTGTGATTGTGTGGTTTCAAGACTTTCTTGGTTTTATATTAAGGCAGGCTGTTCTGTGTCACAGGAGAGACGAGAGAAACGTCGAAAGAGATAGAAAAAGTTAGAAGATGCTTAGAGAGGGAGATTTGTTAGAGTTGAGTATTTTTGAAGTATTGAATTTCACAAGGTTTAGACGACCTCACCCGGAAATTCTATCAGATCAGCGAGAATAGAATCGGACAGATTAAGGAGGGCATTTCTCGATGTAAAAGGGGTCGTAAATTGAAATGAGCTCGAAGAATGAAAGGGCGAGTTTCACTCGGCATGTGAATGGATATGAGTTAAGAGGTGCAGGTGAGAAGAATCAGTTCAGAAAAGTAGGAATAACAGTATGAAAACAGACAATGAGGAACACCCTATTGCAGGAATAACGAAGAAAGTCGCCATAACA
>JABUQX010102572.1:10000-12500 GCA_015478945.1 Trachelipus rathkii
AATATATATTATATATCATATATATCTATAATATCATTTAAGTTAATTTCATGAATTTCATGATTTTTTTTTTTTTTTAAGTATAAGTTGTAAAATTAATGATAGATGTTCTGCTAGTGAAAATATTGTGGGAAGACGTGTACTTGTATTTGTAAAGAAATTCAGTGAAGATCTTTTATTATTATTATTATTATTATTATTATTATTATATTATATTATTATTATTATTATTATTATCCGTCACATATTATTATATAAGTGGTAAACTTTTCATTGTTTATTGGTTCTCACATTTTGGACAGTTTGTTTGCTATTATGTGCATTGCCGTCTTTAGGGAGGTTAAAAGGCACCCAGTGCCTTTCAGGTTTTGGGCTCAGTTAAAGCAATGTTTATATTCTTGGAAGAACTTATGAAATCTTAAGTGGAGTCTTTCCAAGCATAATCTGGCATGTTAGTCCAATGTCTATTCTTCCACACAGATTTCTGGATGAGGGCTCGTGATCTCGTAGGATATTGTTTCTGTGTGGTGGGGGGCGGTGGCTTTAGGGAACTGTTATTATTTGTGTGTGTGTGTCTTGGCGGTAGTGGAAGTGAGGTTAAGGTGTGTAAGTGATATGAAAATGGTGTATTTTTTTTTTTGATCTAGTGACTGGTGTGTTAAGTAATAAAATATGTAAGGAGTGGTGGAGGGTCAGGGTTCTACTTAGGAATTGAATGTCCAGCATGTCCAGATCTCTTATTGGAAGCATTTTTGTTTTCAACTGAAGGTGAATGACTATTGTAGTGTTGAGACAACCTGTGATTGCTCTTATTGTCTTGTTTTGCAGTATTTCTATTTTATTTTTATTAGATTGGGATATCAATGAAACTCATCCCGAGTAGGCGCAGTTTAGGAGAGCTGGTATGTATTGTTTAAAGACAATCAAGGGTTTCTTTGTATTGACCGAATTTGGTGCCAATATGTTTTTAGGTCATTAATTTTATATTTTTATTATATATTTTATATTTATTTTTTTTATTTTGGGGTGATGTTTATATCAGGGTAAAAAGTTGTGTGTGAGTTTTATGTAATTCCTCATATTTTTGTTTCATTGAGTTGGAGTCTGTTGAAGTGTTACTGTGGTATGAGTATTATTATTATTATGGGGGAGACAGCCATTTCATTTTGTGTCAGCTAGCGTTTGAGTTGGGAAATATAAGATTGGATGTTTAAGATGGTGGAGTGTGTAGTTTGGATAGTCTGTTTGCATAGCTGTTGGTTTTACTGAATGAATTGTAGTGGTGGATATATCGTGAATGAATAAATTAAACTGTGAAGGTAATGAAGATAGAATTGAGCCCTGTCTCATTCCGTAGGTTTTTGAAGATTGTTTTCCTTGTACTACAAATGCTGTTATATTGGATAGTAAGTTATCAGTGATTTTTTTGTCATTGACTGGAATCTGAAAATCTTAAGATCATGTCTATTAGAATGTGCCTAGGTAATATGCCGAAAGCTTACTGATATCTACTGTGGCTAGATGTATGTGAAGGAACTTGGTTGAATGCTGCCAATGTGCTGAGACAGATCTGCAAGTAGGGTTTGTTCATTGAGTGGTTTGGTTTAAAATGTTAAGTTTAAGTTGATTTTTAGGAGAAAAAGTTTTTTGAATGCTTTTGATTTTAGGGATAGGATAGGAGGACATATGGGTCAGTAAAGGGGCTTGTCTGGGGGGGGGGGGGTAGTTATTTTGTTTGAGGACTGGGATAATATGGGTGTGCTTCCATAGTCTGTTGTAGGTATTATGGCTCCAGGTATGATTGTAGATTTTATTAAGGGTCATATTCTAGGGACCAAGGCTTTGAGATATGATTTGGGCCTTCAGCTTTAGAAATTCTGATGCTAGTGAAAATGTTTTTAACTGCATCGAGGGTGAACTGGGTTCGTTGAATTATTATTTTCTTTTTGTCTGTTTAATGGCTAGTTGGTTTTCAGCTAATTTTGGAGTAATTGGATACGATTATGTTATTGGTCTTTGAGGGATGGGATTTTGTTGCTTTGGGTGCTGATGGTCTCGTGAGTGGGTGAGGGAGGAACTTGGTATGTGATGTGTGTGTAACTACCGTCACATATTTGATTTTATTTTTTATTTACTTTGTTTCCAAAGGTCAGATGTTGAGAGAACTTTGACTGATTTTCTTTTTACCTTTTATGTAATAATGTACTGGGTATCGAATTTCAAGATGTGTGGGATGTAAAGATGTAGATTTATGGGCTTCACATATTGTGGTCCTCATGTACCATACGTACCATACATCAATCTTGCGATACTCGTTTTTTGTCAAAATGAAAGATAGCGATGGTTCATAATTTTATTAGTCTATTCTTTTGTCTTGTTTTTTCTTGACATTTATTTGTAGATGTTGCATTAGTACATCCCCGGATTTTACCCCTTGGCTTATGATTGTTTTTGTGTGTAGTTGTCTTCATTTTGGAATTTATTTACCATTCAAATTTAT
>JABUQX010102573.1:0-12500 GCA_015478945.1 Trachelipus rathkii
TGCTTGCCCTTTTTACGTTTTCTTGTTTCTCCCTCCTATCTCTCGAACTCTTCTAATGTTTCTAGATTCTGACTTATTATTTTCGATATATTCCCTTTTCTTGTCACACACTCCTTCTAGGGACTCAAGCTTTATCACATTTTCGCATATACGGTATCAATTTCACATCTTCTTGCTTTTTAGCCTACTGTCAGACGACTTATTTTATAGTCTACTAATAAATCTCTGTCGAATCTCTTGTGTATTGTTCCATCTATATCTGATCCTGAAACCTATATGTGAGGTCCTCTGTGGAAAAACCGATTAATGATCTTTCTTCCCTTCCATTAAACAGAAATTATACGTTTGCTTCCATGCAATATTTTCTTATTCTCTCTCCATACTGTCCCACCGATTCTCTCCACCTCGTCTCTTCTCCTCCCCACACTTGCATTGAACTCTACAATAAATTATAATATATAATAATAATATATATAATACTATATATACTATTATATAATTATATATATATATAATATTATATATATATATATTATATATATAATAATATATATATATAATATATAAGTTTGATAATTTTTTTAGGACAATGTTTGAGTATCGATTATCGATTGTTGTTCCATACATCTCATAGAAAGCACTAAAAGGCGATTACCGATACTCGATAATTTTAGGAATTGTCTAGAGCAGATACCGAATAACCGATAACAAACTGTTCGATCGATACGTAGCGCCGATGCATGTAATTAGTATACTGCGACCATCACCTGTATAATATATATATATATATTATTATATATATATATATATTATATATATATATATATTATATATATATATTTAATATTAATAAGTTATATTATATATTTATACTATATATAGTATTATATTAAGATTAGCATAGCGGTTTAAGTCCATGGTCACAGGTAAAATATATTACTGTTAGTAACTGTTGTAAAAGTTGTGTATTTTAAGCACTTCTCAATGGAGGAGGTATGGATTGAAGCAGTTTCAAACGAGAAGATGTCCTTTACATAACGAAAGAATAAGAGAGTGAGATGCAACAATCGACTGGTGAAAGAGAAAGTGGTGAAGAGAGAGGAGAAAGAGGGAGAGAGGAGAGAGTAGAGAGAAGAGAGAAGAGAGAGAGTAGAGAGAGATGAGAGACGAGAGAGAAGAGTACACAGCGTGATCTTCCAATTAAAGTCTACGAGGGAAAAAGAAACAGAAGAAATATCAACAAGGACGCACGAAGGTTTGAGTTAGTGCTTCTTAACGAAGAACTAGTTATATAGTTATTTGGTAGATCATGACGAAATAGAAAGATAGAAGGAAACTGAATTATGATCATTTGAAGAACAACTCAGTTGCTCTCTCTCTCTCTCTCTCTGTATACTATATTATTTTATTTATATTTATTATATATAATATTATATAATTATATATATATATATATATATAGAAATTATATAGTTATATATATATATATATATTATATAATATATACTATATATAAATATTAATATATATAATATATATATATATATATATATATAATATCATTAGTTTGGTTTCGTCATTTCATATTCTTTTCATCATAATATATTTATTTAATAACATTATTTGCAATTGCGTATTTTTAGTCTATTCATTTAATTTGACGAACTTGTTAAATTTGAAAGATAAATTTTCCTAAATCTTTTTATCATACTGAACCTAATTTTCGGCCATTATATATTATTTTATTATTATTATTGATTATTATTATTATTGATTATTATTGATTATTATTATTATCATTATATCTATTATTAATTATTATATTATTATATATTATTATTATTATTATTTATAATAGTTTATCATATTATCTATAATTTACTTATATATTATTATTTTATTATATTATTCATTATTATTTTAATTATTATTATATTATTATTTATTATGGATTATTATTATTGATTATTATTATTATCATCTATTATTATTATTATTATTATTATTATTATATTATTTATTATTATTATATAATTATTATATTGATTTATTATTATTATATATTATTATTATTCATATTATTTTTATTATTATTAGTCGAATTGAGATAATTATTTTCATGTAAAATCTAAATTATGTTATAACAGCTAAACAATATTATTTATAATATATATATAATACTATGATATATATATATTATATATATATATATATATATATATATATATAATTATATAGTATATAAATATTATATATATATAAATATATATATATTATATAGATATATAATATATAGTATATGTCATATACAGTAGTACCTTGACTTACGAGTTTAATTCGTTCCGTTACTGAGCTCGTATTTTTTTAGTACTTTTATAATCAAATTCAATTTTTCTATTTCATTGCAATAATTGAAATGCCATTAAATCCGCTCCAGCCCCCCAAAATGGCTACCAGTATTTTTTGTTACGTCTGTCTTTTAAAATATTTGAAAGGTATCTATAGAATACAAATATTGCATAAACATAATAAAGAAGAAAATGCAAAGAAGCAAAACTAGATTTTATAAAGTGTTATTTACATTGGATATCAGACAACTGAGCTTAACTTAATTTCTTTCATGCGTTTTGGCTCTTTCGCCACGTTTCACTCACGTTATATACTTCGCCAAGCGTTTGAAGAAAAACCTTGTCCAAGGAAAGTTTGTTCTTCCTCGCTTTTCAGAAATGTTTCGTAATGAGTTAGTAAGTGTCCTGCTAAATAAGCTCAGATGCACGACAGTTGCAACTTTTCTGCTGGTGACTTCCTTTCAATACAACTATAGAATCTCTAGCGGCGAGTCGTACCTCAAATTTGTAGGCTCCAAGTTCAAGCAAAAAAAATCGATCGGGGTGTAGTGAACAACTCGATATCTCGTAAATCTCGTAATGGTACTCGTATATCAATTGACAATATATATATTATATATATTAGAGGTGATATATATTATATCATATTATTATATATATATATATATATATATATTCATTATATTATATATTAATAATATTATATAACTATAGTTAATATTTTATTATATATCTAATTCACGAGCTAGTATTATGGCCGCTGCAGATTAGAGACCTCACGTATGTATATGCTTTTCAATATTAAATTGTTTTGAACCTTCTGTTCTCTTTTGTTTACCAATTCACTTTCTCCGTTATTCTTATTTTCATTTGTCTCGCTTGCCCATGTCGTATTTATATGTTCCCAAATTTTAACGTTAATCCACATTTTTATCCCCATTTATTCATCTTTCATCTTTCTTCTAACTATATTATTTGCAATTATTAATATCTATCAAATTTGAAGAGATTTCTCTGTATAGTTTTTTTTTTTTTTTTTAATTGCCCATTTTATCTAAATCGTTCTCTTGTGCTTCCACTATATTATTGCTTATATATCTCCATATTTATTGCGTGCTCTTGTTTTTGTGATTGTTCTCGCTGTCCTAATGCATGCAGGTTACACACACTGCTCAAAAAGGTTTTATCTTTTAACTACAATACGCACAAAAATGCACACACACGTATTTCAACATCCCCTCTGGTGGAAAAATAATAATCAAACAGATATACTATATAATAATATATTAATATAATATATATATATATATATATATATACTTTATATATATATATAATTAATATATAATATATATATATATATATATTATATTATAGCAAAATTAAAGACCACGGGGAACATATCCTATCATCGTCGTTGAAGAGCATACAAGTCACAAGGGAATGTTCGAAAATGGTATGAAAGGAGTTTGTTTCCAGCTTTACTGGGAGATATAAGAAATGGGCAAGCAGGTACCCTGGGGTTAGCAAGTTGAACAGGAGAAAGGATAAGGCTGTTTAGAACAGATGTGTTTACACAACTTTCTCAATGGAGAAGGATGGGATAGAGGATCAAGACATGAGTGTCCGCTGTAATAGCGATGGTAATAAATAGCGACGCAACACAATTTGACGGGTAGAGAGGAGAAATGAAGAGATTGATGAGATGTGAAAGAGTTGATGTGATAAGAGCCCTAGACTCAACCTTTCACAGACACCTCACTCAAAATCTCAAGCTGTTAGAAACTTTTTGGAGTCCAGGGACAATGTTGTCGTTCTTCAGGAAAGACACACGAAAAACGAAGACCAATCTATCTATTCTATCTATCTATCTATCTAGCTATCTATCTATCTAGCTTTATCTATCTATCTATCTATCTATCTATCTATCTTATCTCATCTAATCACTATCTAGCTATCTATCATATCTAATCTATATATCATCTCTTCTATTATCTAATCTATCTATCTATCATCTATCTATACTATCTATCGTATCTATCTATCCTTCTATCATCTATGCTATCTATCTATCTATCATCTACTATCTATATCTATCTATCTATCTATCTTATCTATCTTATCTATCTTATTCTATCTCATTATCTATCTATCATATCTATCTATCTATCTATCATATCATCTTCTATCCGACTATCATCCATCCATCCATCCATTCCATCATCATCCATCCACCATCCATCATCATCCATCCATCATCCATCCGATCCATCCATCATCCATCCATCCATCCATCCATCCATTCATCCATTCATCCATTATCTAGTCTGATCCTATCTATCTATCTATCCTATCTATCTATCTATCTATCTATCAGATCTATCTATCTATCATATCTATCTATTCTATCTATCTATTCTATCTATTTATTATCTATCTATCTAATATTTAGACAGTTTGAGGTTTAATTCTGGCTTTCGGAAAGATACTGCAGTTGTGTGAAATGATGCCGAGTGAAATGTGAGGATCTGATAATCTAATGAGACACGTTAAAGAAATAATGTTTTCCTCCCCATTGCAATTATGAGAAGGCATCAAGTTAGTGGCTACAAGGTCACCTTTTACATTATTTTAATGATGTTGATTAAGTCTTTTCGAAGCAGTAACGAATGTGGAGTCCTCTGAATAATCAGGAAGAAAGGGACAGATTGAAAGCATACGTTTTACTAGAAGAGAGGAGAAAAGGTGTGATAGCAATAGGGGAAGTTTTAGAACACAAGCTGCCAAATAGATCATAGGATGGACGATGGCCTCTAAACATTAACTATAGAGGGAGGCGTCCCGGGAAAGGAAAAGTATGGGAATGTCCGAGAGAAAGGAATAGTATACTAAAGAGATAAAAGCTTTCAAACGTCAAACTTATGTGCTTACGACTCTATCTGACATGTCTTGCGATTATGTTGCAGCCTTACAGCAAACACTTGACCGAAAATTTAGATAGGAGAAGAAGATCGGCAGCAAAGAGAGATCCGCCAGCTAAGTCGTAGAGATAAGTATTAGCAGAAATTAAATGATTTCCAAAGTTTTACTCTTAATAATAGAATTAACAAACTTTAGATAGAGAATGAGAAGGGGCTCCCTTTTACGGCGACGTCTAGATGAGAATGAACGCGCACTTTCGCAATAAGGGAGCTTGAAATTGATAGTCATTATACAAATATGTTTCTAGCAGGCGGAAGTTCACTAGAGACACAAGTTTAATAAATTATTGGAATATAATTTCAGTTTTCCTTTTATGCTAACTCTGATTGATAGCAGAAATAACATCTTTAGAAGAACTTAATATTACGAAAAGTATATATATATATAATATTTATATAGAATGAGTCATATATATATATATACTATAATATATATATATATATAATTTATATATATATATATTATATATATACGTTATATATATATTTATTATATATAATATATATATATATTATATATATATATTTATATATATATATTATATATAATTTATAATATATATATATATATATAATATATGTTATATATAATTATATATATATATATATATATATATATATATATATATATAAATATATATGATAAATATTATTAATATATACTTAATATAATTATTAGTATTATATATACTTATATATTATATATATATCATATAATATATATATTATATATATATATATATATATATAGTAAGATATATATTATAATAGGATATATATATATATATAATATATTTTATATACTATTATATATAGAGTTATCGAGATATAAATGTTATCTATTTCTTAAATTGCAAATAATCATAACTGAGTTTCGTCACGCGTTCCTTCCCTTGACTATCCAATCGATTATTCAGTGTGCCAGCTAAACTATAATTGAACATTTAAAGAATTCTTCAACATGTGTGAGTACAAAATATTAAAGATTTTCAATCTTAATGCTAGTATAACTTGATAATGCATTTTTAATTCAGAAAGCTAAAAGCAAAGCTTTAAATTCTATTGTTTTGATTAGTTGTATCTATTAATATTCATTAAGACTTCTAATTATAATCATTAATATTATTAACTTATTCCTCAAATGTAAAATCTTGGTTGAAAATAATTCTGATCAATTGACAATCAATTTAATTGTTATTTGTGCCAAGTTCGTCGTGCAGACTTTCAATGAAAAGTTATAAAATACACTGGTGTGGAACTCTTCTAAAGTAGATTTTAATTTCACGAGTAAATGTACTTTAATCAAATAACCTTTAAGATAAAATTATCATGATAATTTTTTATAATGTATAATTTTTCGTTGATTATATAATCGTTTTTCATATATTACAAATTATCATAGACTCTTCAATGAGATTTTTCGTACGATAACATTTAGCATGCCCACTTATGACGGACTATAAAATATCATATATATATATATATATATATATATATATACTATATTATATATATATACTATTATATAATATATACTATAATATATATTAATTTATTTATATTATATATGAATTATATATATATATATACTATATATTAGTAATTTATTATTATATTAAATGTATATATATTATATATATATATAGTATATATTATATATATATATATATATATCATATTATATATCATATATATATATATATGCTATACATAACAGATTTGTACCAGTTAATTCATATCATGAACCAACCACATGAAAGTTTTCTGAGAGTTCGAAGTTAATCGCTATGCTGTCTACTTTTTTTTTTTATCTTGCTGCTATCTCTGAGATTCTTTGCACTTATCTTATTAGGTTAGAAGAGAGTTAAAAGAGTAGAAATGAGAATTCACTGAAATCGTCTAATGGAGGCTTGAATCAAGGTCTCATGAGATTTATTATTTTTTTTGTGGTGTGTGTGTAGCTGGAGCAACTGTTGATGTTAAAAAAATTTATCTGGGTCTTAACAGAAATTTCAGTTTATTTGTAGTTTTCTTTGTCGTCGTCTTGCAGTATGACAGTATAGAGTAGAATCTAAAGATTCTTCTTTTTATGAAAGGTTCCATTTTAAGTGAAAAATTATAGTAGAATTGATTGAGTTTTAACAGAAACTGAATATCACGAAGCTTGCAGCGCGGCCCCACTGGAAATTTTATTCAGGATCAGCAAAATAGGAAGCCGGAGTCGGATGTTGAATCGAGTGACAACTCTAATTGTAAGAAGGAGAGTTTAAAATAGTGTGAAAAAATAGTAAGAAGTCAGTGCAGAATACATCGCTGTAGATGCCACCCAAGGGATGGCGAAGTATACGATCCTAGAGTGGATAAGATTCTTAAGAGCAAGCTGAAGATATGAACGAAGAGTAGGAATGGTATGAGATAAGGCAGAATCCTGAGAAACATCGCTAAATGAACGATTGACGCAACCATTGACAAATTAATACCGAGAGAGGATATGAAATGAAAAGATAGACTTGGGTATAGGCAAAAATGAATAAAACCGAAAGAAGAACAGAATGCGATCTGTATACCTTCTCAAAAAAAAATTATATTCGAGCGAATTAACAACAAGCGTCTTCATAGTCCTTTAAGCGAAGATCATCTGGTTAAGAAGAAAAGGATATCTCATTGTGCCTCGAGCGTCGAATGCATGTTGGATGATTGGAAACAAAGGGAAAAGGATTGCGTATGTATCTAGGAAATGCAGGATTGATACACACTTCAAGATTATATACTTGAAAGGCAAAGAAGGGAGCATAATTAGAAAGGTTCAGAACAGGTGTTCATACTTTCCGATCGGTTGGCATTAGTATTCCTTCAAACCCAGTGCAGAAAAAATGATTATTAAAAGATTGATTTAAACATTTTTGATTTAATTCTAATATATATATTATATAATAATATATATATATATATAATATATTATATAATATATATTATATTATATATATATATATATTATTATTATTATATATAATATATATATTATATATATATACTATTATATATATATATATATATGATATATAGTATATATATTTATATATTATATATATATATATATATATATTAAGTATCATATTATTATATATATATATATATATTATATATATATATATATATATATATATATATATATATATATATATATACAATATATATATATATATATAGTATATATTATATATATATATATATATATATATAATATATAATATATTATATTTATATATATTATATAGAGTGTGGTGGTCGTGGGTGTAGTGTTCTTGTGGTGTTGTGTGTTTTTTGATGTGTGTGATTGTGTGTGGATGTGTTTGTTTGTGCAGTATATGTATTTATGTGTGTGCGCTTGTGTTGGTGTGAGCCTGTGTGTAATGTGTAGCAAACCTAATATTCTAAGAAATGTTGATGAATATATACTGTGTGTATATACATATAGTGTTTAGGTCGTATGAATAATTGAATCTATATAAATCTAGTATGTTATGGTTTGTATTGTTTATTAGTTGTGGGCTTTCATACTTATGTCAGTGCACCAACTATATTTATATATGGTATGTAAGAATTATTATAACGCATTAAGTACATATAAATGAGATATAAATGAATCTAAGGAAGGATATCAGATGAATGTTAAGTGAAATTATAAATAGTATCTGAATCTTATCGTTTCAGACCGATTATTAACAACAAATAATAATAATAAATAATAATAATAATAATTAATAATAATAAAAATTTTAATAATAAAACATAATAATTATAATAATATAATATAATAATATAATAATATTAATATATAATAATAATAGTAATCAAAAATAATAATAATAATATAATGAATAATAAATAATATAATAATTAATAATAATAATACATAATAATAATAATAAATGCACAAAAAAATTAGTAACCTAGAGATGACTTTTTGTTTTCTATCACTATAGCAAAAAAAATCGATGGAAGTTTTGTATCTCTTCGGAAATCGGATTGAATGTTTCTTCGATCTTTTCTATCGGACTTTAACCGGAGTATTATATTTTTAGTATTGTTAGCATTAAGTCAGATAATATTATATTATATATTATATATATATAATATATTATATATATATTATTATATATATATAATATATATATATATATATTATATAATATTATATATATATAATTATTATAGTATATATATATATATATATATATATTGTGTGTGTATGCTGATGTATGATGTGTAGGAGATGTGTAGGTTTTGTGTGTGTGTTGTGGTGTTGCTGTGTGTGTGTGTGCGATAAATGATAGATATAGTGTTATATATACTCTAGAAGACGTGGAAACACCCACATGTTACCGAAAAGGATTTTCTGTATGGGGCTTCGGATCCGTTAAATTTTGTTGGCGTCACCTTGCCTCTTCCCCCCCGTCCACATTTCAAGTTACCTTACTCCTTTAGCTGCTTCACCAATGCTCCAACTCCCCACCCCTTTATTTTCATATAAAATTAAAAATCGAAATATATTCGAGCCTCACTCAAGGATGTCATTGGGTTTAGCATGTCTAATCTTTTCCAACAAAGCTCTCATTCTTTCCTAAGTTTTTCTAATACGGCTGTTTCTTATTTTACTGTTAAGTTAAGTAAGCGTGATTGCCCATACCGGTTCCTACCCAGCGCAGTCGGAGTAATAATCAAGAAAGGGATTCACAACTTGTTTCTTAATGTTTGCTTTTTGTGTTTTTCTGCTTATTTTGTTATTACCATTTTTTATATTAACAAAATTCTAATCTTTAATTATTTTAAAAATCTTTAAAACATTTATTAAAATTTTTTTTCCCCTTATTCTCTCTCTCTCTCGTCTCTCTCTCTCATCTGCTCCCTCTCTCTCATTCTCGTCTCTCAGACCCATCCTCTCTCTCTCTCTCTCTCTCTCTCTCTTCTTCTCTCTCCTCTCTCTCTCTCTGCTCTCTCTCTCCTCTCTCCTCTCTTTTTGCAAACGACTCTTTCAACTAGTCATTTCAGATCATCGTTTCAATTCTCAATGCCCGATGAAACAGATCCACGGACTTTATTACTTTTTTCATTTTGCATCAGCATTCCGACCAACCACTAAACAGCACATGTCAGCAGAGTTGGTCGTTGGACCAATGACTAATTAATCTATTATATTTATAAGTTGGGAAGAGAAAACGCTGATTTGGAATACCTCCGAAAACTTAACTACCTTCATTCTATTAACTCAAAATCTTCACCTCAACATACAAATACTTCCGAAAAACAATTACAACTTCAAACAAACTATATTCCGTTCTATGAAAATCCAAAATATTCACGTCTTCTATGTGATCGTACTCTGGAATAAGATCACATTTCTTTCTTTCTATATAAAAGGGTTTGACGTTCTCCGATGATCTTTCACCACACGTTTCGTGTTAAAATGGTTCAATCTAGTGCTCTTTGCTTACTTATAACTAAGCTCCTCTACCTCACTGATCATTAAACTCCTCGACTCAGTTGAGCAGTCAAACTTTACCGGATCTTCATCACTCTTTAATTTATTCGTATTCTCCTCTCTCTCTCTCTCTCTCTCTCTCTCTTCTCTCCTCTCTCGCCTGCTCCTCTCTCCTCTCCTCTGCTTCTCTCTCCTCATCTACTCGGATCGTCTTCTATCGTCCATCTCTCTCTCTCTCTCTTCCCAATTCAAGCATCAATTTCTTTCATAAGGAAGCTCGTTGAAATTTCACAATTTCCATACAGTCTCATTCTACTAGTGTATTGCTCGACGCACGGTGCGTCGCTGGTGAGCGATCTCCCGGCGTCAGGCTCGGTGCGGTTACGGTCTTTGCGCTCAGGTGCTGTGCGGTGCGAGTCGGATGCGGTGCGGTGCGTGCGATTGCAAGGTGCTGTGCGGTGCTCCCCAACCTAACATCCTACATCTGCTTCAGCTCCTACCCATTACTTAACCCCATAGGTCATTCTTTCACATTACTCTACTCTTAACAAATCTGCAATTCCTGTCCTCTTAAATATATATATATAGTATATATATATATATATATACTATATATATTATATATATATAATAGTAATATAATATATATATATACTATATCTATACTATATATATTATATTATATTATATATATAAACCGTATATATAAGTATATATATATATATATATTATATATTTATATTATATAGTATATATAATACTCATAGTATATATATATTATTATATAATAATATATATAATATATATAGTATATATATATAGAGAAGAGAGAGAGAGTAGAGATAAATAGAGATGAGAAGAAGAAGAGAGAGAAGAGAGAAGAGAGAGAAGAGAGAGAAGAAGAGAAGATTTAGCCACTTTTTTTAAAAATAAGTAATAAAATTTAAAAAAATAAACAAGTTAATCATTAGGAAATATTGTTATTCCCTGCAAGTATTGCAAAACTCGATTTTAATGGATTCTGATTAATTAGACAATACCGATATAATCGGTTTTTTAATCACATAATCGGCAATTTCTTAATAAAACTTTTCAATTTACTGACATCAAGTAATAATAATTGTAAGTCAATAAAAAAAAAATATCAATAATTAATTAATAATAATATATAATTACTTTAAAATTAGTTCTATTTTTTTTTTTATAAATACACTAATTATTCAAATGATTTGATTTGGGTTTGAAATGATTACTTTTTGAAATAATTATATTTTTTAGAATCGGATTATTTTATAACTGATTTGCATACCATTTTTATACTTTATATTTCTATTTATTAATTATATATTTATTTTTTAAAATCGATTATTATCTTTTTTGAATATCATTACCATCCTTTATAAATCGATTATTGTATCATTTTTTTTACTTATCTATTATTATCTTTTTGATATCAATTAATATCTTTTGCAATCAACATAAAAATATCAAATTTTTTATTTTTTTATTAAACATTTCGTTCGGGTATAATATTTATAAGGTTAAAAAATTAAACATATTCATTTGGTATCAATTATTATCTTTTATAAATCATTATTATCTTTTTGATATAAATATATAACAATGATTTTATAGATTTTTTGGTATCAATTTTTCTCTTCTATAAATCGATATTGTCCTGATGACATC
>JABUQX010102573.1:17500-20000 GCA_015478945.1 Trachelipus rathkii
GTATATATATATTATATATATATAATATATATATATATATAAATTCACCTTTCTTCTGATCTACTAAAAATTAAAAATGTGAAAAAGCTGCTGCTGGATGAAAGACCTTGTTCTTACAACGTAAGCTCTATTTGCTTCCCTTTTACTCTTTTGAAATTAGTGTTAATTTAGAAGTTGAACATTGAAAAAACTCTGTAAATTAACAATTCAACGGACCCCCCCTTAAACCCCTCCTCCCCTTCCTCCGAACACACCCACTCTCTCGTCTATAGCATACGTATGTTATATATATATATTATAATTAATATATATATATATAATATATATATATATATATATAGTATTATAATATATAATATATAATATATATACTATATATATATATATATATATATATATATAATGTATAATATATATATAATTTATAATATATATATTAGTATATATATATATAAGTATATTACTATATATATATGAGGTATTATATATATAATCTATAATATATAATATATATATTATATAATATGTTTAATTATATAATATAGTTTTATATTATGTATCTATATGATATATGTATATATATATTAGTATAGGTATATAGTATAATAGTTATAGTATAGTATATATATAGTGTATATATATATAGGGATAATATTATGAAGGGTTATATATATATAGTGAGGAGGTGAGTGAGAGAGGTATATAATATATTTTATAGGAGAGAAGTGAGGTAAAAGGAGATAGTAGTATTATATATACTACTATATACTAGTATATAGTATATTTAATAATTTGTTTATTAATTTCCTCTGTTAATAAATGATACCTAATAAATGCAAATTTAAATATTTCACTTTCAACTCTTTGCAAAAGAATTTAATTTTAACTCTTTAACTTTTAAAAACTCTAACCTCTTCAAATAAACAATATATTTTTAATATAAATAAGTTTGCATATTTCTACATATTCACTCTCACTCTCACTCTCACTCACTCACTCACTCTCACTCTTTCTTATTATTATTAATTATTATTATTATTAGTTATTATTATTATAATTATTATTATTAGTAATTATTATTATTATTATTATTATTACATTGTCATTTCTTATCTGATGTTGAAATTTTTTTATTGATTTTTATACTTTTAGTAAGTCCTTGTAGGAGAAGGAGATATAGTGCTGGTAATAGTTTATGATTATTATGTATTATATTATATTATTATTATTATATTATTAATTATTATTATTAGTAAGTAGTAGTAGTAGAAGTAGTAGTTGTAGTAGCAGAAGTAGTAGTAGTAGTAAGTAGTAGTAAGTAGTAGTAGTAAAGTAGTAGTAGTAGTAGCTATAGTTTATTATTAATTAATAATTATTATTATTATTATTATTATTATTATTATTATTATTATTATTATTATTATTATTATTATTATTATTATTATTATTATTATTATTATTATTATTATTATTATTATTGTAGTAATCGTAGTAGTAATAATAGTATCAGTCGTAATATGTCATAGTAGTTTGTCTAACAGCAGTAAGAAAGCATAGTTTACGTTATTTGACCATATTAGGATATATCTAGTTATTATTATTATCAAATATTATTATTATTATTTATTACTCTAAATTAATTTTTATTATTATTATTATTTATTTTATAATTAATTATTATTATTATTATTATTATTATTATTTTGATGTATGATTTTGATGCTTTTTCAAGCCTCCTGAAAGTATTTCTTTCTACAGAAGAAATTTTCTTTAATATTATTCTGGAATAAAATAAAGACTATTTCATTTAATATATCGTACCAAGCTTCGTCGCATATCTTGGACATTTTTCTCAAGAATAGTTTGTATTTTTATATTTTAACAATTTTGATAAATAAATATCGTTAAACTAATAACAAAAATAAGTAAATAAAATTAATAACTTTAAAAGTTATTTAAAAATGTTTAAAAAATTGGACATTTCATTATATTTTATATTTATTACTGGTTTGTGTTTCCTTAAGAGCAATGATTCCCCTAGACGCAATTCATAAAAATCATTCTTTCTTGTTATGATGGAAAAGTTTTCTTTTATTTTGTTATCGGGATTTTTGTTATGTTCTTCTTTAAAATGTTGAAATACTTTACTCGGCTTATACTTATGTTGCGACATTCTCATGTTGAGGGTATTCGTTGTGTATCCGATATAATTTAATATATTATTATTATTATAATAATAATAAATAATAATAATAATAATAATAATAATAATAATAATAATAATAATAATAATAATAATAATAATAATAATAATAATAATAATAATAATAATAATAATAATAATAATAATAATAATAATAATAACAAATAAATAAAACTTCACTTGACATGGAAAGCAAGATAACTTTTTACTTTAAATCATTAAATTTGACAAACTTTTCTAGAGAAGAGCGAAAATTAAACATAATTGTAAAGGAACATGTTAAGTCAGAGAAAAGTG
>JABUQX010102574.1:0-7500 GCA_015478945.1 Trachelipus rathkii
ACTTTTTTGTTTCTGGTAGAAATATGATAAATAACTAAAACTTTTTTGTTTCTGGTAGAAATAATGAATAACTAAATGACATAAACTTTTTTTGTTTCGTGTTTGGGTTACTATGTATTATATATATAAACTGAAAATTTTTATAAACATTAATATATACAATATATTACAATAATAAAAATAAAATGAATGAAAAGAAGTATAATAATAATAATATTAATATAATATAATAATAATATTATACTATAATAATATAATAATAATATCATAATATATAATCATAATAATATAATATTCTATCTAATAATCTAATAATAATAATATATAATAATAATAATGATAATAAAATTAGGTCCTGTGCAGCTATAGCTGTTGCACATGAACAACGGTCCTCCTTTGTCTGGCCTATGGATGGGGTCCACTGTGAGATTCAAAGTTGCAAAGAAATGGGATAGGCTGGGTGTTGGGAGCCTACTTCTTCGGGTAGGCTTCAAGGTCGCTCCGATGGTTACCACTTTTTAGCGTGGGAAAGGTTTGAACAAAGACTTGCAGTTGAATTTGTATTTAATCAAAAACACGGACCCCAATAACCTGGGAATTAAACAATAATAATAATTAATGCTAAGAAATTAAAATAATATCACTAAATTTAACATAAAATATAATAAGTAATTGTTCTACATTAAATTTTTGATATGATAAAAAACAAATAAATATTGGGCCGAGCCTATTAGATGGCCTACTTGATGGCCTTTTTTGGCCTACATAAAAATTTAAAAGATATTAGTGGCAAAAAATCGCCGTAGGTTCCCATGAAGTGGCTTATAAGATAATAGGGCTTAGGTAAAAAATACTAAACTA
Organism: Trachelipus rathkii; assembly: GCA_015478945.1. Classification (NCBI taxonomy): domain Eukaryota; kingdom Metazoa; phylum Arthropoda; class Malacostraca; order Isopoda; family Trachelipodidae; genus Trachelipus; species Trachelipus rathkii. The sequence continues at coordinate 862 of JABUQX010102574.1, forward strand.
AAGAGAAGATACGGAGGAAGTAGGAGAATAAAAAGAGAGGATAAAGTTAATCACTATTGTGGTTTATAAACAAAATATAATCTTTAAAATATATACGTTGTATAAGAATTTACGGCCACTTCTAGTGTTCACTCGAGTTTAATTCTTATATATTCAGCTAACATTAATTAACATAATTATTGCACTGTGTGTTTACTAAAATAGCGAATAATGATTAGTGGTATTATTCACATATGTTGAAATTGCTTTAAACTAAAGCTTTAGGCTTAATATATATAATAGTAAAAATCCATAATTATTTGTTAAAGCTCTACAATATAAGAAAGCGTCGATGTGCGTGCGACAATGGCGGGACAATGATAAGATGAGGAATCAGTGCGTAATCATATATAGTATGTAATTGTCCTTCACTGGTGATGAGAAATATGAGTGTCTCGTCATAATAAATACTGAGGCTTTCGCTCTGAGAGAATTCGTTCATATTTGTGTGGTAAAGAAATGTGGGAGGACACTGAACCATCAATCACACATCGTGATATATTATATATATTTATTTATATATTTAAATGTAAACTTATTATCAAATATATATAATATATATATATATATAATATATAAATAATTATTATATGGTTATTATTATTTTATAAATATATATTATAATTTAGTATATATATATATATACATACCTAAATATAATATAGAATATAATAATATATTTATTATATATTACATTAATTATAGTTGTGTTAATACTTAACTCTCTTAATAGTATTTTTAAATAATAAATAATATATAATAAATATAAATATATAATGCTTAAGATATAATTATATATAGTTAAAAATTATAAAAAGACACTACTATAAATAAGATTTTTTGAACAAATGTATGGCTTTATCAAGTAGTAGAAAACACTCACTCTATTATTTGCTCACATGTAAATATTGTATTCAAAAGTTTTCGGCACGTGATCAGTTATTAAAGCGATCTTTTAATATTTTTGAACAAATATTTTATAAGTGTATATATACCATTCGTTCAGCTATATATATAGAGGTGTATTTTTAATATATAAACTCTATTATAGTGGGGTGAAGAGTATTAATAACGAGCATACATTTTTTATACGTAAGCTTTCGGTATTCGTGAGACTGTCCCGAAACACATTCAAATTTTACGCTATGATATTTTAGATCATAATTTTCTGTTTATATGACTCTCATTTAGACTATTATATGACAGAATTTTTCAACTTTCTTTTCATTTGTTTGTCTTTGAATTTAATATCAATTACATGTATACCATTACTGAGGAGCTACTTTCTCATTTTTTTAGTGACGAGGCAATAATGTATGACTAAACAAAAAATAAAAAAAAAAAAACAAAAAAAAAAAAAAAAACAAAAAATAAATAAAAAAAAAAAAAAAAAAAATACAAAAATAAAAAGAAAAAAAAAAAAAAAAAAAAAGAAAAAAAAAAAAAAAAAAAATATTCTATAGAATTTATACGAGTTGTGTACAAATGGGAGATTTTATTCTCGTCTTGAGACATTTATCATATGAATTTAGCATATTTGTTTTTATACTTTTTTTCTTCGTTTCGAATTTATCTTTCTGTTTTTTATTAATTATTTAAGAAAATCTAAAATTTGGGAATATTGTGATATTTACTTTCATAAATATAAAATTTCCACAAAATCTTTTTATTTAATCCATTTTCTTCCGAACTTTCACGGCATTGTGTGTTTTGCTTATCATTTTTTTTGAGTACGATTTTATTGTTTGTATGTTTAAAAAATAACCAAATAGATCAGTTGTACAATCACGTTGGGTAAAATGTGGCTTGGAAATATTCATACTTTTTAAGCTTTTACCGAAGAAAAAGAGGTTAGAATATAAAGATAAACATACAATTTAAAACTCTTTGGAGCTTATATTTCTATCTCCTGAGTGACGAAATTTTATACTGGAATCATTAAAATTGGAAGACGAAAATAAGAAGGGCTGTACTGTAGATAGAATTTGACACAGAATTATGTAGTTTGGTAGATAGTGTGGGGATTATACACCAATCACCAGCATACGTAAAGGAAAGGATAAATTCAAATACATCATATACTCGGTGACTAATTACTAAACCACATATTGAATCACTAAGTAAGACTAGAATGGGGCCCACGATCAAAGTGTTGAAATATGTTCTTGACTTAGAAAAACCAAGGGATAATAATAGGCTAGTAGTTAATATACAAATTATGGCATTTTTTATCTAAAATGACATGAAACGAATAAAAAGAACGTATGGCTTTGTGTTTGGTGCTAAACAGTCGAAGATAGAAGGGGGGCTAAATAGCCATTAGTGGGAATTTCTAAGTTTGTCCAGAAGGCATAATGATAAATGATACATACTCTACACTAATTCTATAGACAAATTTAAATCGGTGTAACAAGAAGGTTTTCAATGGTTTCCAGTCCGCATAGTATCTAAAAGCAAATAATATTTTGAGGTTCATATTATATACTAGTTTAGGCCAAGTCGTCTCTCAAAATGAGATTAGATTGATTTGATTACGTCTAATAATGTGAGTGGAAACGCTTGTGTGTATATGTATAAAGCTTCAATAAAAATTTATAAAATAATTTCGATCATATATAATTAATTATATGAGAGCTGCATTTCATTAATTGTAATCTACTTGTATAAAGTATTTCTTCTTATGACTCGGATAAAATTTATGGACGAGTCTATATGTGGAAGTGCGTAATAAAGATCATTCGTTCAGAGCAGAGTATTCTTAGCTTCTTATATTATATCACTCTGAATATAGAGATAGATACGAAAGAGATTGACTCGACATAAGCATTAACTCAATAACACATGTATATTTCTCGTGATAGATATTAATGATCTCTCAATATACATATTAAAAGATTGCAAGAATATATTAAAAATCTATATTATAGTAATAAATAGAAATTTATTGCATAATCGCTATGTGTGTTATAAATAATGAACTGACAGTTCTCATATTAAATGGAGAATTCATTTGGAAGATTTTCTAAAATCAAATCAACATGCTGTACTCGTTTTATATTTATTCATAGAGATTAATCATATAATTGTAATTTTTTAATTAAGGATAATTATTAATTTTAACAACAATTAATAGAACCAGTATTTTTTTGAAACTATTTTGGTGTAAGAATAAATTTCTATTTTTATTTAAAATATGTTAAAATATATTCAACGAGCAGTAAAAAAGGAAAGGACATTGGGGGTCTGACTCTTTGATACTATATCCGATTTGACAGAGTTCAATAACATTTATACAAGTGTATAAGGACATAATTTTGAAGAACCATTTTGATATCTATAAATCAAGTCGAGACACAATATACAGTATCTTTAATTTAAGGAAGGGGTAAAACTTTCTATAGAGGAATTTATAAATTGTAAGGCCTATGAAAAACTGATGTGTTGAGATTTAGTAAAAATTAATTACAATATCTCACTATTGAGCAAATAAGTAGATAATATACTTAGCACTATTAAAACGAAAATGTATCTTGAGAGATGTTTAAACTTCAAACTTTGCTACAAAGCAAAAGTTGAATGCTGAACTCGGTTCTTATGTTATTCATGTTATTATTTATAATAATTATTTATTAAATATTGTGAGGTTTATTATATATATATAGTTTAATATTTATTCAATTTCAATATAATTACTGAAGAAGTTTTATTTTTAATTAAGAAATATATTTCTCTATATATATATATATAATATATAATATATTAATTATGGTATTTTAAAATTTATATCTTGGACATAAACATATTGGATATTATGGAATATACTAATTATAATCTTCTAATATTTTTATATTATATCATTTAAGTTATAGTTTTTTCTATTAATGTTTTCATATAATATATATAAATACTGATAATATTTTATATAATATACTACTCATATAAGTAGTGTACTATATATATATATATAGTTTATATATTATATAAACTCATAGTATATTTACTCATAAATAATTTATATATATATATATAACCGTAATTATATATCTTATTATATATAATTTATATATTATATATATTATTTATTCTACATCGAAATATATACTTCATTTTTTTCGCCTGAAATTGGTATTGATTATATACTACGTTTTGGTAGACATGATAAATAGAGAATCGGTGAAAATTGACAAATGGCATGGGGGGGGGCTCCAGCCTTAACCATTTTTTAGGTTACAGGTAACCGCAGGGGTACCAAACTTTGGATTTTACTATGTGTGTTTATTAATGAATTAATATTGTGAGCTTTTTCAAGGGCGTAGCCATTTATAGGGGTACTTTACTTCTATATAAGCCTTTTATCATGGTACGGTATTGTATTAGCGAGAATTTTTTCGTTCAAAATATGATACCGATACAGGCAGTTTTAAAATTATAAATTTAACTTTTTATTATGAAAATGCTTATTAAGATTATTATTTAAAAATTTTAAGAGGAAATAACGATGAGACTAATGCATTCTCAATTCCCCTGATCACGATTGCAAGTCAACCACTCGCGAATCCAGTCATCAAAACCCAAAAGGAAAACTGGCCACAAGTGGCAAATGAAGTAATTTAAAATAAATTACGACAGTCGTCATCGATTTAGTAGGTCCAATTTCCACCATCATCCGAGGGACACCAGTATGTGTTGACACTCGTAGATGCAGCGACTAATACCAGGGCGTTACTTTGATAAGTATTACGGCTCAGAAGTGTAACTGAAAGTTTGGTATATTTTTCATAGGCTTGAGTGCTAATAGAATTCTACGTGACAATGGACGTCAGTTCATTCTGATTTGATGAGAGATGTAACTAAGTAATGCTAAATTTTAAGCAAAAGTTCTCAGCGCCCATCATCCCATGAGCCAGGGACTTACTGAAAAATTTAATGGTACGCTGAAGCGTATGCTTAAAAGAATGTGCGACGAACATATAAGGAAGTGGCACAAGTTTTTGGAACCATTGTTATTTGCATACAGGGAGGCTCCACAAGACTCCACAGGTTTCTCACCTTTCGAACTTTTGTATGGGAGGACTGTTGCGAGTCCTTGCAAATATAATGAAATTATGGGCGGGTGTATTAACCAGAGAGGCAGATCAATGTTCCGGTATGCATTTGATTTGCAAGAGCTGAATGAGGACGTCCAAGCTAGTGAGAGAGAACTAGCAAAAGTCTCATTTCACTAAAGAAAGAAAATACTTTCCAGAATATACCCGAAGAAGTTGGAGAAGACGGAAAAGAGTTTATTGTTGTAAACGGTACTTTGTATCGAATGGTATATGAAAGCCAACCAGAAGGTATTACATTGGAAGAGCCGAAAAGAAGACAGAATTGGGAAGTGTATTTCGGCAGTAATATTGAAGAGAGAGATGAAGGAGTAAGTAACTTAGGTATGGCACGACACTCTATGCAAAGAGAGATACTCAAAGTCGTAAAGGTTGAAAAGAGAGATACAATGTATCAACGAGAGGAAGATAAGGATGACAAGAAAGAAGAAAAAGAAGAAGAGTTGATACAGTGTAATACTGTAATGGGAAGGTTCATATCAACAATATTGTTGGGAAAAGAAGGTCAAAGAGTGTTTACAAGTTGATGTTGAGAAGGGTAAAAGAGAAGACTTTGTAAAATCACTAAAGAAAGTAGTGATCAAAGAATGCCATAAAATGTTGACAAAGAAAAGAAAGATGAGTGATTGGAACAAATATAGGAGTAGAGGGTTATATAAGGAGGATTGGGAGAAGAAGAAAAGGAGATGTAACTATGTAGAAAAAGCGCATGCAGTTATCAGTTTTGAGAAGCATGACACGAAATTTAAAGAAGAAAGTATGCGAAAAGATTTCAGAAATCTTGAAGATGAAATGATAGAAGAGGAAGAGTCATGCGAGAAGATGCTTAAGAAATGTGCGAGAAGTTACATCAAAACGTTTAAAGAAGACATGATGAAAGCATGGGCGTCCGCAGAAAATTTTCCAGGGTGGGGCAAAGCTTACATATATATATATATATATATATATATATATAATATATATAATATATATTATATTATATATATATTATATATTAATATACTATATATATTATAGAGAGAGAGATAGAGATTTTGTAGAGAGAGAGAGAGAGAGAGAGAGATGAGAGAGTAGTAAACTGTTATAGAGGGTAGTGATGTACATGCATACTCGATACGAAGGCTGTTGAAATTCCTGACCATTTTATTAATGGTGTGCTTTACATTTTTTTGGATACATTTTCATCTACCAATATAATCCTAGCAGGCACATATTATACTGAGGACGCCATTTTCACATTCAGTATACCCATACTTAAAGTACACCCCCCTCTTCTAGACAAACTTACGACATCCCCTACTTACTCATATCGCTTGTGTGGGGAGAAAGATTCGCCACATATATATAGCGTGTCGTTGAAGGGACTAAGATGACTAGGTGGGTAGTTGGGATTTGCTGTGCCCACTTACCAACCTATCATCTGTAGGAATGCTGATATGGCAGCCTCGAGATGGTGTGGTGATTGGATAAGGTATACTACTAATACTATGTGAGA
>JABUQX010102574.1:12500-25000 GCA_015478945.1 Trachelipus rathkii
TTATAGACTATATAATATCATCTGATAGTAGGATAATAAGGAATGTTAAAGTAGAATGTTAAAGAAGGAATGTTAAAGAATGGAGTAGCAATGGATTCGGATCATAGATTGTTGATGACGGACCTGGTGGTGAAGGCAGAAAAGCTGCAGAATAAAGAAAAAGAGAAAATGTGATTAAAGTGGAATCACTGAAGGAATGTGACAAAAAAAGAGAATATATTAGAAAAATAAATGAAGGCTTAAAACAATTAGAAAGAGTAGGAAAGATGGAGGAGATACAAGAAACGATAAGAGAAGGGTAGCAGAGAAGACTCTAGGCAAAAGATGGGTTAGAGGAACGAAGAAAAGACACACAAAGTGGGAACTGAAGAAGCGAAGGAGGCAATAAAGAGGAAAACAGTATTGATGAGCAAGGTTGGCTTGATATAATAGAAACCCGAACAACAAGGGCTCAGTAATGTGGAGGCAGAGAAATGATGCCAGAGAGAGTGAAAGAAGAGTAAAAGAAGAGGCTGCAAAGAGAGACGCGGAAGAAATGATTGGAAGAATGGGAGGGCAGGACAAAGGAAGAATGACTTTTAACTTGGCAAAAAACATATAGAGGATCAAAGAAAAAGCGCGTGGCAACATCAAGTATAAGCGGGGAGGGGTTTGGTGGAAATCAATAGACAAAGCAGGCAGATGGAGGAGGAGTACTTCAGTGAACTGCTAATTGTGAATGAACAGGGGGAGGAGGAGGAGGGAGAAGAGATGATGGAGGGAGAGGAAGATGAGGAAGGGGAGGATGGAGCTATGAAAGAATTGGAGGTGGCAGGGGAAAGAGCGATGAAGAACGGTAAGGCACGGGGTGAAGATGGGATACCCATAGAATTGAATTAAAAGAGGGACGGAGAAGAAAAATGAAAGAGAAGATTTTGAAACTGTTTAATAGTGTTGGAACGAGAGTGAGAGTGAAGTACCAAAAGGATGGGGAAAGTCAATTATAATTGCCAATATATAACAGGAAAAGGAGATACAAAATACTGCAAAAACTACAGAGGATTTCCTTGTTGAACAATGCTTGGCAAAAAATACTAAAGAATTTTTGCAGGTGAAAGGTTTGAGAATGGTAAGTGAGGACCCAGACTTGGGAGCCAAGAAGAAGCACGATAGTAGAAAATAAATTGAATGGAACAGTCACAAAACGGATGGATTATACTATTGTTTCAACAAATTACAACAGACGCTCAATTGAAAGGGGCTAAGAGACGAAGCAATATAACAAAGTATTAAGGCGGAATCTCTTTATCTTAATTGAGAAACGCTTACAAGAGTCTCTACCTATTCGGGTGTGTTGAGAAAACGAATTTAATTGGTTGTGACATATATAACCACATGAAGAACAAGTTAATGGAATCAATCTATTATATAACTTACATAAAAATGGAGGTTCGCTTTAAACTCACCATGGACGGCGAAAGGGAACTGTTGTTTGAAAATGGCTTAGTTTTTACAACTATTGGCTGCAAAAACCGATAGTGGAAGATCATCTAGAATTGAATAATTCCTGTGTTTTTCGTTCGGAAAAGGTATTATCTATGTGTCCCAATTGAGCCGACTATTAAAGTAGAGGTTTTATATAGAATCATACCTTCTCTGAGAAAGAGACATGTGGTTCTAACAAAAAGAAATGTAAACGCTCATTTAATTGGCGTCAGATAGAGTCGTATCAAACAAGGAGGAAGTAATTTCGAGAGATGAGATCAGCGTGTGAAGCATAAAATTGGTGATTGAATTTTTACAGACCACAAAAAATGTGTCGATGAAATGAGATGTGAAATTAACGCGAAGGTGCGAATATCTCTAGGCACGGAAGGACATCCCATAGAGCAATATTGATGTGAGTGCTTCTGATGTATGTACAAGCAACCAGGTGCGTGGTTAGTTCAGAGAACAAAGGTGGGACGGATTTACACACGAATCACTGAGCATGGCTCGCTCTGTCAACAAAAAATTATTTTGTTTAATAATTCGTTCTGGAGAAGCGGAATAGAGAAAAGTGAGAGAAGAATGGAGATTTGGAACCGGTGATATTTTGGCACATAGCGGATGACTTGACGTGCCTGTAAGCGAAGAGTGGAAACGAACAGGTTGGACCAGAGGATAGTGATTATCTTTTGCCAACAGGCTGCAGTAGAGGCGCGGCTTGGATATAAACCGCAGAAAAGACGAGAGATGCCATAGGTGGTCAGTAGAGAAAGAAAGGAAGGAAAGAGAGTTTGAGAATAGAGGTTGGGGAGGGGACTTGAGATAAAGACGGAGACTGGTAGGAAATGGTTAAATATTTGGGTGGAGTATTTTGGAAGAGAGAGAGGAAATTGTACAAAGGATCACAAGGAGGATAGCTCAGTATGGGGGGAGCAGTAAGAGCAGTGTTATCCATACTGAAAGATAGACAAATGAGGTGTGTGAGGTTGAAAAAGGTGTCTTCGAAGGTTCGTGCTAACCCGATTTTTACTTAATATGGGAGCAGAGACATGGAGTACGACAACAAGAGAAGGATAGTAGATAGCAGTGGGCCGAAGTGTACATTTTTTGACAAGAGCGATCTGGAAAGCTCAGAAGAAGTAGAAGAAATCGAAAGAAAAGAAGGGAGGAGGATATGGCCACAAAATAAAACGATCAGCGAAACTCAGACACGGTTGTCGAAAAGTTATTAAAAAGTTAGATCGGATATTGGTAACCTCTTAAAATTGACGATGATCAAAGTATAATGAGCACTTCCAAAGCGGACCGTATTATTAGGAATACTCTCTCCTGGCAGGTGTCCTTTAATGGTTCGATGGAAGATTTATTCATACAAGGTTATAGCACGCACACTATAGTGGAAGGAGTTTGTAAATTGTGGCTATTGAGGTTGACTAAAATCGTCCGATTTTCCGAACTTGACTTTAAAACGTTGGAAAATCAAAATAAAGAGAGTTAGTCTGAGTCTCGCAAGCGCAGCAGTTTCCGGCAAAAGTAGCTGAATGAATACAAAAAAGATATAAAGTTGAAGAAAAATAAAGCAACTCTTTTAAAAATTGGGAGAATTAAAGATGGTTTTCTCTGGTGTTTTATAGATATTTGTCAGGTGTCTCCAAATCTAGAAAAAGTCGTGGTGCCTTGGTTTACGAAGACATTACTAGAGCGCTTGCAGAATTTAATAATCTTTGAGAAAAAATTACCTCGTTTTTGCACAAAAGAGATTAGAGTTGAATTTTGATCTTCGATGGTTAAATGGAACAAAAGGATACGACAAGAGATTAATAGAACACTATACCGAATGCGCATAAGTTATTTACCAAGCACACAGCAACCATCGATCAACTTATTCCAAAAAATATTGTACATGACCATATATGTGGAAATCCATCATCGATGGAATATAAAACAATATAATTTTTTAGGTGCACGGTTTCCCAGATGATTTTAAATCAACTGATAGCAACAAATACCGGATCCGAAGGAAAAATACAATCTATGGTAGACACTTATGGTTCCAAGGCGGTATTTTGTTTTTTACAGCTGATTCCTTTTTTGAGTTTTTAAACAAATATCCAGATCCCAAACCAAAAACATTTTACCTGGTTTTTCCATCTTTTGACTCTCATGAATTTATTAACAAACTTTTTAAAGCTGTTGCATGCATAATGAATAGTGCATTAGAAGAAAAAAAAGAGGACGAAGAAGAAGAAAAAAAATAGAAAGAATATTAAACTAAAAAAAATAGTAATATATGCGTATACATTTGTAAAAATGATAAAATGTCCAACCCTAAATATTTTTTTTTGTAATATAAATTCTTTAATACCAAATCATCATAATAAAGTACTTTATTTTATAAGTAAAATAGACCGTATTATATATGTTTTATTTTACTCATTCTCTCTTTAAAATCATTCGAATATTAGTTAATTAGAGAAAACATTGTTTTCGATTAACGATGAATCGCCCATAAAACGGACAATTATTATATATCCAATCACATTTGAAAAATTGGAAAAATAATTTCATAAACTTTTTTCTGAGATTTTTGAGTCATTTTATTAACGAATAAATTGGGTATTAAAAATCTGGGTTATTTTGTCTAAAAGACGAAATTTTAAATCAATAATTTTATTTTATTAAAAAAAAAAAAAAAAAAATTAGATATGAAAAATATTATATATATATTAGGTATAAATTTTTATTATTTAAATTCATCATTTTAAAAAATAAAAGGAAAATGAATAAACGATTCGATTATCGACAAAGCGTTTAAATACAAACGCCCGGCAAAAGGTTTCTAGCGACACATCTACTACGGCAAAGCGATGGGATTCAAAACCATTATCTTCTTGGCATTCCCATTTTATCTGTCAAGCGTCGTTGAGGTCACGAAATACGGGGGTGTTGAAGAATACTACGACACGACGACAACATGCGTTCATTTAAAAGAAGCTAACAAATCGTATTATCATCACAAAGACAAAGACACGCACGGCACAATATTATATTTTCTAATAACGGAAGAAGATCCTTGCGAATCATACGGCGGCGTAAAAATTGTACCCCTCTCCGTCTTCGTGAATGGAAGCTGCGGCGAGTCCGAAAAACTTATCCCTGCCGATATCCGACAAACCCGGGTTGAGGGAGTTACTTTCAAGATCCCGGTTGACAAAAATGATTCGCGTAAAGGTAATATCACGGTTGAATATACCGTCGAAAGCAATTTGGATTCCACAGAGGTGATATTCGAATATCTTCCCTACACGGTAGAAATATTTGAGTCTTCATTTATTTTTGGGAAGGATGAAAATATGAACATTTCGGTGAAAGAGACGGCTAGATTCGATCGCGTATACGAGTACGATTCAAAAGAAACTACATATTGCGGGTTTTATATAATTGGAAATTGTACGACCTTTTGCTTCGATGTTCAAGCACTTACGCGAAGAGAGCAAAAGGGAGAAGAGGTTTTACCTATTCGGCTGACGTCCGTTGGCGAGAACGACGACGACGACGACATCGCGACTACCGAGGTTGAAGGAATTATCGATTCACCGTCGAAAAAAAACGAAAATAAGCCCGCCACGACGACCGAGAAGGCCTATAGGGAACAGACAGATGCCTCGAGTACCTTCGTTTCGTTCGATGAAAATGATCTGACGTCTACAACGCGCGATAGAATAAAAAATGAAGAAGATTACGATCACGGTGACGACGGTTTTACGACCCAGAGAAGAATCGGTTTTACGCCGGAAGAAAAGCTCCTCACACATACGCAGGAGAAGACCCGAGGAGGTAACTCCGATACCCGGAGCTCCTTAATATTCAACAAACGGCATTTAACATCTAAGATAGGTAATGAAGACGGTTCGTTCGAAGGAAAGTGTAACAGAATAATTGTAATAGCTGCAGTTACTCTCGTTATTACTCGTGATCGGTTTTAAATGTCTTTTAGGCTTAAAATGTATCGTTTTGCCATTTAATAATAAGTTAGTTTATGGTATATAATTTAAGTATTATGAATTAAGAAGAAGTAAAGAAATTTAGAGGTTTCGGAAAGATAGCCACATCAAATTATATATATAAACAGATTGAATTCGTAGTTCTAAGGACATCGACAGCTAAATGAAGGGACAGATAATAAGTTTGGTAAAATATATTTATTATATTTTATTTATTATATATGTATCACTTGATTCGATATTATTTTATGTAAATTTGTTTTTTGTTTTTTTTTGTTTTAATTACTGTTTATCTTATTTTATGATGAGGTCCTTTTTTTATTCTACAATTTTTTAATTTCTCCATTTAGGGGGCTCGAGCCATTTGTCATACCCATTAAAACGTCATATATTGTCGTTTTCCGGGAACTAAATAGGTCGAAGGTCTAAGTTGGAATTACGAAGAAATATTTTTCACCTAAAAAAAAATTTTTTGAAATTCTTGTTTCTTTTGCGATATTAAAAGAACTAACGTTAAGAGTTTTCTGCTTAACTGACGAATTTAGTTACCTCCTAAAAATTATTCTGAAGCATTAGACATTCATAATGAATATCAAGATGACGTATAGACTAAATATATAAATCTTAAAGTACCTCCACTTCCGTCTTCGTAATCTTTTGCACGAAATAACGTATGAACTTTATTCCTTTCGGAAGATGGTGAAAAGTATTTAATTTCGTTATTCTTAAGCAGAAGTTTTTTTTAAGATTTCGATGAGAGAGAGTGTCCCAAAAATATTACAATATAAAGTACTATAAATGATATTGGATAAAATTAGTATAATACAAGAATTGATATAATTACCTCGACACACGGATTTTATCTTATATTATTTTATCGAATCAAAGTTTTTAAAACTTATTCTAAGATAATAGAAAGTATGTTGGTACATACAAACTTATTATCTAATTCTAGTGATCTTTAAATATGACGCTGTGTAACTGGAAAAATTATATACTATACGTACTACGCTCCATTTACGAGTGCACAAAGCAGGGATCCAGCCGAATTAACAGATCCATATCTAAGATCACGCATATATTTCAGGATTATTAAGGCACAATATTTACAAAGCGCACATTAAAACACTGGAGCCATAGCTGACCACCTAGGGACCAAAATGGCTTGAAAGTTAGACGCAGCACAACACGAAAGCCCGGATAAGAACAGAATAAATAGAAAAATAGAATTGAGCGGGACTAAATTATCCATTGATAAGGCTGACTCGAGCAACGAACATAAATGGCGCCCCATTATTCCAGAGGTATTGAGAGGATTATTATATATTATCAGAATTGAAATTCTGGTGGAGGTGACTCACCTTATAATATTAATGTCATATAAACAAATATTCTAGTGTTCCACTCTATAAATAGCAAAAGCCAACAGCTACAGGTGGGGAGGGTTAAATAAAGTTAGTCGAGTCGGGGACTGAGAAATTCCGGATTTATGGGTTTCAATTTTTGGGAAAGGGGGGGCGATGTGGGGCGAGGAAATTGATACACTCAATAGCTCCTCCTAGTGCGACCGAATAATTGAAGAAGACCGCGTCTGAATGCACGTCTTGGACGAGACGTGATCCTGTGATGGAATTCGCACATAGAATAAGCATATAGTTGGCGCCGCACTTTATTGGCTTGTTTTGTTACTCCGAAGAAAAAAATGGTACAGAATTAGATACTGAGAGAATCTGTGACATGAGGAAAGACGTCATTTCTTGAGGGATTAACAATTTAGCGAAGAATGAGCTAATTTGCGAAGAGAACTGCTTATTGTACGATCGATGATAAATGGAACGACGAAATTACTCGCATTACAAATGATTGATTTCAATATATTAATTTTGGTATTCAGTGTTGCTCCTTACTCGTGTATAGCGTTGCTATTGTATCGACGTTCTTTGGATTACTTAAGCATATAAAACAATTTAGTATCTATATTCAGGCTAAATTTATATTGGAAGGGCAGTTTTATTTTTAAATAAATGACTTTTAATTTAATTACATGCAGAATATGAGAGGCGATTCCTTTGACATTCTTCTCCAGCAGTAGACGTCTTGATACTCACATTTGGAACGTTTGCACTCTCTTTTGTACTCTTATTTACGTGTCACTACTTTAATCTTCTGATAAACGTTCTTCATCAATTCTTATATAATATACTTATTATTATTAAACTGACGAAGGTCACTCAAGACGTGAGGCTCTTGGGGGCTACGAAAACGATTCTCGGATAGGGTTAAAAATGAAGGTAAGTGTAATTGGCACTACATTTTACAGCTCTTTTGGCATTTGGCTTTGGGCTTCGACTGTACGTGGGGTATATTACTTTTATTGCAATCGTTCAATCAAGTTATATCCTTCGAAGAGTTCGATTCGCGAATAAGAATAGAATTGTATTCATATAAGTTATTATACGCTGTGAGACAGAGAGGCCTTAAGAGCGAGACGTCTATATTTATTCTTCTCGAGCGCACATCTCGCATTATCAATTAATTTTATGTTATTTTATTAATAAATTAAATTTTATATTATATCATTCTTAATAGATTTAATGTGACGATGCAAAAATTATCTTAGTGCTTATGAAAAACGCTAGATGCACGCCGTTATAATATTTAATATATTTATTTATAATTACCTGAAAACACTATGTCAGAGTAGGCATTTCTCTTTCTTTCTACCTTTAGCTTGCGCAATATTATTTAAGCTAAGAGTTTAGCTTTACCGTTAGGACTCTGCATCGAGGTCAAATCGTTTTATAATTTTATATGATCTCCTCCTATTACTATTATCGATTTCGAATTTTCTTTCGATCTTATACTATGATCACATTTATTTTATTCATGGTTAGCAGAGGAGCGGACTAATCTCAGGTTAGGTATACAGAGAATGAAGAGCTCTAGAATTTCTAATCGCCTGAGTTGTAATTATTTCTTCTGACTATTAACTATTTCATCGAAACGTTACTCTTCTCTCTGGATATTTACGTTTGATTAAACCGTTCAATGTTAGGCTAATTTAATTACCGTCATTAGATACTCTTTAGTTGACAATAAACAAACATTTAACTCATATTATAAATATATCTCATATAGGTCGTAGTGTATATATTAATCTCTTATATACACGAGCAGACCACTCTTCGTTCTCGCCGCACAATTGTACAGTCTAACTCCTTAAAAATTTCTTCATAAGAGTGGGCTGTCGTGATCCAGAGGAGCAAGAAGAGAATATGACGGCGGGTTATAGTGCGGCAGAGGCGCGGTCCTTCTCAATCGGAGTGAATGTTTTTAAATTCTTTAATTTAAATAAATGAATAGAAGAAAATGGTAGAAGATTATTCGGTCGCCGAATAGCTGGCTTCGAAACGTATTTTTTTCTATAGAAAAAAAATGGAAAATTCATTATTGAGCTTTAGAGATTTATTTACTATTAATATTATTTATTATTTTTATGTTTTCATAATTAGTTTTAAATGTATTAGGTTTCTTTATGAAATTTTATATTTATTTTTATTATCTGATATAATATATTTATCAATTCGAACTAACTTTAAAAGACTATTAGTTGATATTTATATTACCCATTAATTATAACACTTTCGAATATTAAATTTTATTTTACCTTTAGTATAACGCATGTTTGCACATTAATATTTTATCATTTCCGTATAATGGTGTCGTTTTATTGGTTTCATTTATATAAAATAGGAGATAATAATTTTTCTATATTTCGTCAGTTTATACCTCATGATATATATATTTAAGGATTTAAAATAAAAAGTTATAAAACGAAAAAATAAATTTAAAAAATAGAAAATAAAATTATTTCGTTTAATCAATAAAAAGCTTGCATTTATTTATCCAAAAAAGAACATACTTTAAGATATTAATTTGATAAAATAAATGATATTATAAGTCTTCATATAAATAATAAGGATAGTTTTAGACGATATTTTTATCACACCAATGAAAGTAAAACATTAATTCACTAGTTTTATTACTCTTCTTATAGCATGACACAATAGCTAAACCATCTTAACCTTTATTTTTATATATATTAAATTTATATATTATTAAGCGATTATTAAAAGTTCAGTAATCAGCGCGACGTTAACAATAACCCTGCACCACTATCTGCTATATATCTTTAAATCCATGTTTACTAAAATAGTTTGGTTCACAAGTATCATCTCTCGAAAATTAGGTTAGTATAAATTCTTGCCGCTCAGAAACGTCTCCGCTCACTGATTACTTTCGACAATGCTAAATTTATTTATTTCCCAAAATTTATAAACAAGCAAGGGCAGGTGATAATATCTAATCATAGCTGCGCAGGAATCCGTGACTCTAAGCCATTATTAACCGTAAGAGATTGTGCTGAGCACGCGTTTTATCTAGTTCTAGCTATAATTTTATACGAAAAGGTAATACTGAAGAAAGCTCCTCAGGTGACTAATTTTTTCAATAATATACATAGCTTACAGTTGTACTATGAGTAGGTTGTCTATTTATTATCTCTGATATATATGGCTCTCTCATTTTAAATATTTATAATAATTTTAGTTATCCTTGATTTATATTATTAAAATTATTAGGTTTCTTTTCTAAATAAATTTTACTTGAAATTAATAATTTAATATTTTAAAACATACTAAGGAAACAATATATATATAAAAATAAAAAAAACGATTAATTCGGTGTAACATTATTCAGTTTGTATAAAATATTATCCAATCTAGGTAAATCTAAAAGTAATAATATTATTTTACTTTGGTGTTGAATTATTACAATTATAAAATTTACTATATTAAATCTATTATATTAAATTTAGATACATAATTAAGAAGTAAAGCTAAAATAATATTGTATTCCAGAATAAGTAGCAAGTGTAAGAATGTTTAACAAAGAAAATAACATAGTATTCGAGAATAAGTAATAAGTAAAATAGATCCACAAGAAAAGTATGAGTTTCAGAGAACGTAGGGGAAAATATACGACAATGTCGAGATTGTTAACGGTTAATAATTGTCAATTAATATTGATCGATTTCATGAAGCCAAAAAATACTGAGACCATTTAACTTAATGACTTTCTAAATGAATCTACTTGGAATAAGAGGTAATAATTCGAGAGATTATACAGATTCTGACAGGATGCAATACATTGATCATATTATATACGAGACGTCTTATTAAAACTGAGTACGAGCGAGTAATGACAATTAACACAGGATTCACATATTAATAATTCGAATTCACTCTGATTCAATAGTTATATAATAATTATATATAATCACGGCGCGTAATTTCACACTTAGAATTAATATAATAATCAGATTAATTAACAAATTATACGTACTTAATACCTTGTCTTTGTTCCACCGAGTTAGAGAGAATCATATTCTTCAATCAATATAAGGAAAGTATTTTCGTAAATGGATTCACGTTTTTTACTCACATTATCCGTATATACGTACACGTATCGCGAAATGAATACTGTTGGAATAGTTTACAAAAAAATTATTATTTATTACCTTTAATATACTGATTCGCGTTACTTATAGTTTAAAATTTAAGTTGGCATACAACTTAGGTTTCAAAGAAAAATCTTAATTATAAATTTTTTGAGAGGATCGAATCAGCGTGAAGTTCGCTTCGAATTTACGCTCGACGTCTTTTGAAAACTTAGTAGATGACAGCCTTTAACTTCGTATAGTTATTTAAGTTTAGAACAAAATTGTCGAGATCGACGCGGGGCATGCGCGCACCGCAATAGGCTTTCAAAACTTCCTCGTCGGTCTCCGAGTCTCCTTCGTCTCGATAATGGTGATAACATTTTTTTTCTTTGGCGAATTGTTTCGCTAAAGTTTCTCCTAGCCTGCGGCAACATTTCTTGAATCCGGCGATGCTGTCGGTCGGCGTGCCAGCAACAGTAGCACCATCAGCAGCAGCAGCAGCAGCAGCAGCAGCAGCAGCAGCATCGTCGAAGGGTAACGGCGCTTGTTTCGTGAAGAGGAATAACAACATGTTTCGGTAATCGATTCGATTTCGGTAGTTTGGGGATCGATTCTAAAATAAACGAATTCATCTAACGTAGAAATCCTCTGACGCCTTTCATCGAAACAGGGGCGAGGAAGGAGACGGGCGAGGATATTAGATATTCGCAATTTCTTGTGCGGTGCGCGCTAGTAAATTTTGTTGCGCTTTTTGGGCGGGGTTTTTGCTGCGGCACAATGTCGGAAAAATGGTGCGCTTTTGGAGTGACATTTGCGTTTACACTGTTAAGGAGGCTCAAAAGCGCGAAAATTTGCGCATCCTCATCTAAATAATGCCCTATAGTAGGCAAAATGCGGCAAGAGCTTTGGCGCTCTATGGAATAATTGTGTGCTTATCATTATATATATGATAATTGATATATTGATATATATTATAGTGCCGTCTGATAAATAAATTTAAAAGAAAAAAGGATTTATATATATATATATCTATATATATATATATATATATATATATATATATATATATATATATATATATAATATACATTCATTTATATATATATATTAGTATATATATATATATATATATATATATATATATTATTATATATCTATAATATATATATATATATATATATATATATATATATATATAATATATAATATATATATCAGCGGGGCGAATACATAGGGTAGGTAGGGTGGGTAGCTCCTACCAAATATTTTTGAGTCTTTTGATAAAATAAATTTAATGGTAAAGTTAACTAAACAATTACAATTTTATTTGAAAGTGAAAAAAAGAAACTGATTCATAAAAAAAAATTAAAAAAAAACAACTACATTAGCAATACAATTAATAATAACTAAATTCATTTGGAAATCTTGCCTTCCTACTCTGTTCTAAGGTGTTATCTTATGAGTAAAATTCTAAGCTATGGGCGTACATAGATTTTCATATTTCAGTATAGTAATATATAGGGCTAGCC
>JABUQX010102574.1:35000-39567 GCA_015478945.1 Trachelipus rathkii
GCTTTAGTACATTCAAACCACGCTTCTTTTTTTACTTTTAACCGCTTGCTTTACCTCTTCATTCCACCACTCACTGTTAACATTCTCACTTCCTACCTTAGCACACACCCACATACTTCTTTGCACTGCTAACAATTGCTGTCCTTCAATTTTGCTCCCCAGATTTGTTCAGTTTTCAACTTGTTCACATTCAACGATTTTTGATTATATTATAATTATATATAATATATATAGTAATATATATATATATATATATATAGAGTATATATATATTGTATAGATAAATATAGTGATGGATATATTGATAATAAATATATTATCATTATTTATGTAGTATATATATTTTAGGTATATCAGTTTCTCACCTCTCTTTTATGTTAAGGAGTTCGGGTCATCCGCGCGTGCGTGGCGAGGCCGTCGCGGTGCAAATGCGACTTTCTCCACGAACGTCACCTCTCTCTGCACTGGTTCCTCTTCCCTTCAGGCGCTTCTCATATTGATTGGCGACCCATCGTTTCCAGAGAGTCCTCGACCGTATTCCGCCATCTCTTCTTCGGTCTTCCCCTTGGTCTTCTGCCCTCTGGGGTCCATTCCCATCTTCTTTTCGCATCCTCTCCTGCTGCCATCCCTCTCCAGATGTCCCTCCATCTCAGTCCTTCCTCACATCCCATTTCTTCGAGTGTCATCTTCGTTCACACCTAAATCTTCTCTAATATGACTTTCATTCCTTATTCTATCTCTCCTACTCTTTCCAATCATAGTTCTGAATATCCTCATCTCCGCCGCTTGTTTTCTACTCTCTCCTCTGTTCTCGTTGTTGTCCATGTTCTCCGCTCCGTACAGCAGTGTCGGATTCAGTATGCTGTTAAAAATTCACCTTTAACCTATATTACGATGTTTCTGTCTTTTCATCAGGGGGTGGGGTATACTCGCTTTCATAACCTAATCCATACTTTTCCCATTCTTCGCGTTAATCTCTTCCCACCGTCCTCCCCTTGCTGTTAAGAATCATCCTCCCGAGATTAAAATTTGCTAGGTATTTAACCGCCTTCACCTCCTCTCTCACTCGCCATCATTCTCATCCCCTCCTCATTTCCCTCCGGTTACTGTTAGATATCTCTGTATCGTATGTCATCTTCATCCCTGCTTCTCCAACTCTGCCGCAAACAACTCCACCCACCTCCTCGACTTCGCCTCTCTCCATCCTCTCGCCTACATATCATGCCAAATCATCCGGCAATATATGCCATTAACTGTCCTTCCAAGATTCTCTAGTCTCTCCTTTCACGTTTCCTTATTCACCACGTCTAAGATATAATATAAAAGCAGTGCGATGAAACACTCTTCCCTGCTTCTACCCCTGTTTTTCACTAAACCATTACATCGTTCTCCGGGCACTCAGTCTAACCCTACAGTGCGATTTGTCCATACCCATACTTTCTATCGCTTCTTTAAATCTACCCTTTATCCATAATCCCTCCATAGCTCTAAGAGCTTTTTTCTTGGCACCGAATCGAACTGCCCTTTGCAGATCGTGCAAGGCTCAAGAATCTCTGCAATATTCCAGCATCTTCTCCGAGACAATTCTCAGTGTGAATAAGAGGAGTTCCGTCGTTCTTCTCCCCTGTCTATACGCCCGTACTGTTCTTCTCCGAGTCTCGGCTCTATCTTCTCTCTCAACCCTCCTCTCCAATATTTCTTTCGTATTATTTCTTGTCAGATTGTCACATCGAAGAATACCTCCTATAATCTAGTACTAGCTTCCAGCATCATCCTTTAACTTTTATAATATCGTATTATTATTCGCTTTGCCCCATCCTTGTCCGGCAGACGCTTTCCTCTCTTGCTTCCAACATCTTGCTTCATCAAAACTGATTTGATTCTTCTTTTTCAGCTCTCTCTCCCTGCTAACACCAAACTCCACAGACACTCCATCCTCTCCTGGGGCTTTACCCTTTTTCATCCTTTATTGCCTCTTCCATATTTCCTCCACCGTTATCTCTCCGTCTTCATCCTCCTCTTCCTCCTCCTCGTCTGATCTGCAGCTTCTTTCTCTTGTTTCCTGTCATGTCTACATTTAGCAAGATCTTATAGTATTCGGTCATCTGATCTTCTTTCTTCGGTCTCATAGGAATCTCTCTCCGGTTCAATATCTTTTATAATTCTAGTTACACTTTTTTGGTTTTCTATATGCCTTCGCCATCTTAAATAGCTTTCTTCCCTTCGCGCCATCATCTCGTCGGTTATTTCTCCGGCCATTCTCTCTGTCTCCATCTTTTTTGCTCTCGCTCTTCTATCTCTCTGGCTCATTCCTTGCCGTGTACAGTATCCTCCTTCCTCTTCTTTTCAAGGCACTTTCTCATTTTCCTCGTTTTTTTCTTAATTGTCTTTTTTCACTTCGTTCGTTCCAACAAATGTGTTATGTCTCTTCCTAGGTACTCCTACCCATTTTTTTACCAAAAAGAGTTTCTCTTGCCACTTCCCTAGGACATCCTGCAATCTTTCCTTTTCTTCTCCATTTATTAGGGTTTCCTGCATTTCCAGTTCATAATTTCGTCTCGTTTCTTTGTTCTGCAACTTCTCCACTCTGATCACTGCCCTCTTCTGCTCATTTACTCTTTCCTCCCCTTATCTCATATCCGTCCAACCAACAGTCTATGATTCCCTCATCCAAGAAACATCTGCTCCCGGATCATATTTTACTATTCCTTTATCATCCCTTTTTATCGGAGACTATCCATGCTTACGTCTATCGACCGATTTTTCTGCATCAAAATTGTTGCCGGTTACCTGATTTCCATCTAGTACCTCGAAAGAACTATGCGACTCTCTATGCTTAAACACGTGTTCATTATTTTTAGATCCGTTCTCACCACAAGAAATGATCACCGACTCTCCCTCCATGTTTCTTGTCTCCTCTCCAAATGGTCCCAATACTCTCTCCATTTCTCTTCTCTTTCCTACTCTAGCGTTGAAATCTCCCTATAAAAACGCACTCTCCTAGCCTCCTCCTCCTCCACCCCCACCTCTTCCTTCATCAATTCCATAAATCTAGTTTTTTCCTCCTCTGAGTGCGCCCCTGTTGTGGTGCATATACCTGGAATATTCTATACTTTATACGGCCTATCTTCAACACGCACATACATCAACCTCTGATCATTTATACCCATTTTTACTCTCGGTATACATTGTGGCAGTGCTTGGTCCCTGACCTATACATTCAACCCTAATGCCTTTCCTATTCTTCCTCCTCCACTATCATCACGCAACAATCCTTCTCGCAATTCTCTTTCCACTCTCTTCACATCCCTCACTCTCCTTCCGCCATCCCCCAACATATCTATCTTCCTCTCTTTCATGATATATCTATTATCTCCTCCTCTTTTCTCCATAGGTTGCCGATTTTATCTGTGGCACACCTATAATTCTTGAAAGTGTTTTCCTGATTCCTAGTCCGTAAGTCTCGGCAGACGTCGGTCGTCTAAAGGTCGGTCCGCGCTTCCGAGCTCGCCGCTGAGTTCAGCAAGCAGTTTATATTCGGGGAACGGGCGGCTCGCTAGCAACTATCCTTCCTAGCTATATCTTCCTTTAGCTCGAGGACAATATATTATTATATATATTATATAATACTATTATATATATATATATATATTATATATATATCTATATATATATATATATATATATATATATATTATATATATATATATTATATATATTATATATATATATTATAATATATATATACATAACATATTATAATATTATATATATATCTAATTTAATATATATATATAATATATATATATATATAATATATATATTATATATATATAATTATTATATATAAATATATATATATATATATATATATATATATAGTAGATTATTCTTCACATCAATATTTATGGGTGTTAAACCCTAAAAAAAAATTATACACACACACACACACGTAATATATATATATATATATTATATACATATATATAATATATATATATATATATATAATATATATATATATTATATAATATAATAATAATATTAATATATTATATTACATATATATGTATATATATATATATATATTAATATATATACTTATATAGTATATAGTATATATATATATTTATATATATATATATATATATATTATAAATTGTTATATATATGTTAATATATATATATACTTATATATATGTATATATAATATTATAATATATATATATATAATATTATATATATTATATATATATTATATATATGATATATATATATATATATATATTATATATATATAGTCTATATAATATATATAATATATAATATATATAATAATATATATATTTATATATATTATATAATATATAATAATATTATAATTATATATATATATATAATATATATATAATATATATATAATATATATATATATATATAATAATATTAGTATATATTTTATAAATAGTATAATAAATATATATATATATTAATATATATATATATATATATATAACCATTTATTATATATATATTATAATATATATATATATATATATATATATTA
>JABUQX010102575.1:0-2500 GCA_015478945.1 Trachelipus rathkii
ACCGAAATTAAAGCAGTAATCGGTAAAGCAAAGCGCGTCCCCTCCCCACCCCTCAATACCCACCCGTCTACGACCTTTTGATTTATCGATCTAATGATTCAGGTCACATATCAGTACCATTTCGGATAAACATAGTACAAAAATAAGTTCTTTATATACTAACCAATGAATATATCTAACGTAACATTGTTTTCACATCATTAAAGCTAACATAGCATTACAGAACTAAGAATATAATGTACAATGACCAAAACCTAACACACTTTACCCACGAATAAACTACTAACATTAACAACAAAGTTCCATGCTTAACAACAGTAAAGAAACTAGCTTTATACCATACCAAAACGTAACCTATTCACCCCTTTTCAAACATATCTGCCTTATCAATGTTAATTTTACATTAACGCAGTTGATTTACGTCGCATTTCAGTATCATTTCGGATAAACATAGCACAAAAATAAGTTCACTTTATATACTAACCAGCGAATATATGCTAACATAACAATGTTTTTCCACATTAATAAAGCTAACATAGCATCATTTGAACTAAGAAAATATTGTACAACGACAAACCTAACACAGCTTACGCGCTAATAAACTGTTAACCTTAACAAAGTTCCATACTTAATACCCGTAAAGTACCTAATTTTACATACAAAACGTATTATTCATACTTTTCCAAGCATATCTCTAACATTATTGCATTAATCTTACATTGACACATTAACATTTATCTAAAAATGTATCATAACCTTGTCCGATTATCTTACAAGACTAACGAATATATGCAAACGTAACAAAGTTTTACGTATCATAGTAATGTTGCAAAAATTTATCATAACCATACCTAAATATCATAATCCCCAATAAATAATTGCAAACATAAAGTTTTATCCAAACATAACATAAAAATAACAAAGTTTTATTCAAACATAACATAAAAATAAGTTCTTTGAATAAAATATCCTAGTAAAGTGTAATAGTTTACCTAATTTAAATCAGTAAATCAGTAAATCAAACCACCCGTCCCCTTCCCACCCCTCCCTACCCCACCCGTCCCCGACTTTTTGATCTATCGATCTAATGATTCAGGTCACATATCGAGTACCATTTCGGATAAACATAGTACAAAACTAAGTTCTTTATATACTAGCCAATGAATATATGCTAACGTAACATTGTTTTCACATTAATAAAGCTAACATAGCATTACCAGAACTAAGAATATAATGTACATTGACAAAACCTAACACACTTCACGCACGAATAAGCTACTAACATTAACAAAGTTCCATACTTAACAGCAGTAAAGTACCTAGCACCGCGTACAAAACGTAACCTATTCACACTTTTTCAAGCATATCTCTAACATATCAATGTTAATTTTACATTAACACTATTGATTTACGTCGCATTTCGAGTATCATTTTGGATAAACATAACACAAGAATAAGTTCTTTATATACTAACCAGCGAATATATGCTACCATAATGTTTTCACATTAATAAAGCTAACATGGCATCATTTGAACTAAGAAAATATTGTACAACGACACACCTAACACAACTTACGTGCTAATAAACTGTTAACATTAACAAAGTTCCACACTTAACACCAGTAAAGTAACTAACTTTACATACAAAACGTAACCTATTCATACTTTCCAAATCTCCATATTAACGTTAATGTTACATTGACACAGTAATATTTAACAAAAATTTGTCATAACCTTGTCTAATTATCATACAGACCAACGAATAACTGTAAACAAAACAAAGTTTTATCTTATCCAAAGAGTAACATAAAAATAAGTTCTTTGAATAAAATATCATAGTAAATTGTAATAGTTTACTGATTTTAAAGCAGTAAATCAGTAAATCAGTAAATTAAACCAGCCATGCCACACCATGACCTTTGCGGTGATCTATTGATCTATTGATTCATGTCATATTTCGAGTATCATTTTGGATAAACATAACACAAAAATAAGTTCTTTATATACTAACACAATCAAATATATGCTAATAACAAGTTTTACATTAATAAACTAACATAACATAACCTGAACTAAGAATGTAATGTACAAACAAACCTAACACACCATATCGTATACCCGAATAAACTACTAACATTAACAAACTTCCGCACTTAACAACAGTAAAGCACGTAACACATAGTACAAAACGTAACATATTCACACTTTTTCAAGCATATCTCTAGTATATCAATGCTAATTTTACATTAACATCGTAATATTTAACCAAAATTTAGCATAACCCTCTCTAATCATCATCCTGACAACGAATACAATGCTAATGTACCAAATTTTTTACATCAACTTCGTAATATTTAACAAAAATTCATCATAACCTCGTCTATATATCATATCATGATCCCCAACGAATAATTGCAAACATAACAAAGTTTTAACCAAACAAAAATAAAATAAAAATTTATCCTGACATATAACATAAAAATATAAGTTCTTTTGAATG
>JABUQX010102575.1:7500-27500 GCA_015478945.1 Trachelipus rathkii
AGTGGTACTCAATACATTCTATAAAACTCTACATTACGAAAGTATCAAAATCAACCTCTGTTTTAAAATAGTGCAAAAGATATCTTACCCTATACTGATAAAATATTTTTTTTTTGGTCCCAGATCATAAAATACGTTTATTTTCGATCTTAAAGCTTGTAATTCTTATAGGTAACTGCTTTGTTCGATACGTAAAAATCGCGAATTAAAAAATTTAATTCTGGCTGACTAAATCTTTAAATTAAGGTATCAGTTAAAGTAAGATATTTAAACCAGCCGAGCTCACCAGATATAAAAGAGTATATCAATAGGAACTTCATCTGGATGAATAACTTACTGATCTGATTGTTAAATCTTTATTATAATATTTCAGATGTAGTTTACTCGTATTCTTTCAATTGAAGTCAGGTCTCATAAGGTAAAATTAGCTATCATCTGAATGATTTTTGTAGCTTTTGCTATGCCATTAGCATGTCAACCTTTAAACCTTTTCAGCTTTCATTTCTTTCTTGCCATGTAACTTTGGTACTTCTTGCAAACAATATAAAAAAGGTCAAAACAAGTTTAACTTTAAAATAGACTAGATAAGTCTTGATTAAAAAATCAACAATGCTGATTCTTTGGTTCAGAAATTTAAACCTGCCAAAAATTTATCGGAAAAAATGTCGAACATTTAAATAATAATTAATTATTCAAAAAGAAGAGATGATGATGATGCTCTGATGATGCTGATGATAGGTAATAGTGATGATAAACTCAATATTTACTAACGGCGATTTCAAGCAACTGCAAAGTGTGTTGACGGCCGTAATGTTTCAAACTTTGGCGTAATATCTAATGTTTAATTAATGAATGATGGATGTACCCCAAAAAATCTAATATGTTATCAATTAAATTTGCACATAAATATTATCCAAAAGCAGGTCTTAAACTAATTATGTCACTCGGGGAAAATATTTTGTTTTGTCAGGTTATTTTATATATATGAGATAATGCTAAAATTTATAAAAATGAATTATACAAGCCTTTTTCAAATTAATAATATTAATATTATTAATATTATTAAATTATTAAATTATTAATATTTTTCATATTAATTAATATTAACACTATTTTACATGTTGTTAATACATTAACCAAATGATTAATATTAAGAAAATATTAACAATAAGCAAATTCATAATTATGAATTTTATTTAATGGCAAATTATTTTAAATAACTGAAATTCATCCCCTCTTCAAAAGAACGAAATATAAATAGGAATATTCGTATCTTTAGAAGGAGATTAACAAACTTTATGAAAATTAAGCTGATAAAGATTTTTCAATACTACTACTACTACTACTACTACTACTACTACTACTACTACTACTACTACTACTACTACTAATAATAATAATAATAATAATAATAATAATAATAATAATAATAATAATAATAATAATAATAATAATAATAATAATAATAATAATAATAATAATAATAATAATAATAACAATAAAAATAAAAATAAAAATAAAAATAATAATAATAATAATAATAATAATAATAATAATAATAATAATAATATCATCAATAATAATAATAATAATAATAATAATAATAATAATAATAATAATAATAATAATAATAATAATAATAATAATAATAATAATAATAATAATAATAATAATAATAATAATAAAATACTAATAACAATAATAATAATAACAATAATAATATAATAATAAAAATAATAATAATAATAATAATAATAATAATAATAATAATAATAATAATAATAATAATAATAATAATAATAATAATAATAATAATAATAATAATAATAATAATAATAATAATAATAATAATAATAATAATAATAATAATAATAATAATAATAATAATAAGAATAATAATAATATTAATAATAATAATAATAATAATAAAATAAAAATAAAAACAAAAATAAAAATAAAAAAAAAAATAAAAAAAAATAATAATAATAATAATAATAATAATAATAATAATAATAATAATAATAATAATAATAATAATAATAATAATAATAATAATAATAATAATAATAATAATAATAATAATAATAATAATAATAATAATAATAATAATAATAATAATAATAATAATAATAATAATAATAATAATAACTCTGAAATGTGAATTAAAGCAGATGCTGTACACATCAGTTTTTCATTAGCAATTATTAGTTTCAAATTTCTGCAAAAGCTTTGCGAGTTCTCCCTATTGGTAAAACTGAGAAAGAATGAGAGACTTGCTTAATAATATCAAGCATAGTAGTGGAAAACAAGATCAAGATTCAGATTAAAGATTGACACGTTCCTACCTAAAGGATTCAAGTTTAATGAAGTTAGTAAAATAGAAAAACAAATAGTGTTCTAGATTTTACCAGAAGAATACATGTAAGAATGAGAATAACGGTCAAGTGTGTGATCTAAACACTTTTCAAAGGAACGATGAAACTGTGTGGTGAAAACGTCATGCGAAATCTCCTTAAGCTAGTACTGGGAGATATGTCACTAGCAATTTCAAAAGAGGAGTGTGGGTTGTAATAACTATATGATAAGGAAATTGATGCAAAAATTCTAATGCTACAAAATGTTGATAAGGCTAAATGAAACAAATTTACTCTTTCAAAGCATTGAAGAAAGCAAAGGAGACTTATTTCTATAATATATACACAGACATTCAAATACAAATAATAAATTGGATTTAGCTTTATATGGCAAAACAGAAAAGAGATACTAATTTTAGAGGTTGTAGTACCACGTGATGGTGGAATATCGGCATATGAGAGCAAGAAAGAACTAAAGTACCAAAAGTTAAAATAGGAAATGAGAAGAGCATGGAACAGAGAGAGAGAGAGAGAGAGAGAGAGAGAGAGAGAGAGAGAGAGAGAGAGAGAGAGAGAGAGAGAGTAGATGGTACCGTCTATTGAAATGTAGACATGCTCTCCTGTGTTTGTTGTAGAAAATTTTTAAACAGTCTTTGTTAGACTTATGTTTGAAGAAAACACAAGCTATTTTTGTTACTTAGGACATGTAAATGTTACATCTTCATCAAAATTGTAAACCAAAAGACTTTTCATTTGTTTAATCAAAAGAGTAGTTCCATTTTGCTATTCGAAATTAATAAACAAAGGTCTGACAAGTAATCATTTAGAGAAAAATTCTATCCAGTAATTTTTGAGAGCCTGTTTTAATTGCTGTATCACAAATTATAGTTTCAAAATCTTCAGCATTTTAATCAACAATTACTCATACATAAAAAGTAATCAGAATATAAATAAGAATCTTTGTCTTAGGAAAATATTCAAGTTAAATGGGAGGCAACTGTAACTTCCATTTTTCAATACTTTTGGAAAATTCCTAATATTCTTAAATGTTCCTTGTACTTTAATAATTATAAACATTTGAACTTTACGTTTATGTATCCTGCAGAAACTCTTTCAAAATGTTTCATATCATGGCTTTTATTAGGTCATATGTAGTGAATTGGTGCTTTTTTCTTTATTCTTTCTTACTTTAGGTATTAATTTTATAACATTCAAGATCATTTTGCATTACTTTTTCTTGATCTGAATTCTTACATATTCCCAGGAGTCAAATAATTACTTCCTGTCACTATTAATTTTACGTTATTACGTTTTCCCTTTCATATAGATTTTCTTCCTATAAAACAAAGTTTAAAAATACTAATTTTCATACTTTCATTCATTTTCAATTGCTGCAAAAATGTTGTATTCCAATGAAGATGCTTTTAGTTGGCTTAATTTTTTTTCTAATAAATTACAAAGTGTAAGAAAAATTATTTGAAACTCAAAATATTGGTAAAAAATAATTTTTTTTAACAGGTTAACCGTATTAAAATTAAATTTTTACGCTAAATGATGGGGACTATGTCCTACGTAATTTTCAACTACAATCAGAGGTTTTCGAGATATATGTCCTACCGGAAAGAAAAATGCAGAGAAATATATAGAATGAGGAAAGCTAGGAATTAAACGTTGTGTCAAAACATTTCGAAATGTTCAGCTGACCCATCAACAATGATTCACCTAAATGTTGAATAGTTGAGAAAAAAAATTTCGGGAAGAAAGAAAAAAATCAAACGTAGAGTGTCCCCTACAGAATCTATACTGGTAATCTTAGGTAATACTATAAGGATTAAGAAGCATCCTAACTTTTACAGAAGTTAAAGCAATAGTATGAAAGTAAGTGTTGAGTGGGGCTCTCCTTTTTCAGCATTGGTCGAATTGACGGACTTATTCATCAGGAAGGAAAAGTAGTTGTTGCTACTCGGAGAGTAAAATTTTTACTAACACAAAGTTCAAGCTCAGAAGCATAAGTTTCAGGAACTACAGGAAGAATGCCGTCAGGATAGAAAACATATCTTATAAGAAATTATTATTGATGAATTGGAGAGAAACGAAGAAGGAGGAATAATATTTGAAACTTTTTGAGTGGACAAAAGATAATTTTTATTTTTGGAGTATGAATTCGATTTTAGTAGAATTTAAAACATGAGTGGAATCGTCGAAAGAAACAAGAAGTAAGAAAAAGGAAGAGCAAAGTTAGAGTCGACATTTTTTGCAAATTTAAAATTTGGCAAATTTTCTAGATCTGCAAAATAATTAGAGCAAATATTGGTTTTTGCAATTTTGCATGACTCTGGAATAATACGTTGCTTGAGTTATTTAAGATTGAAGATAATTGTAATTCCTGATTGTGTTTTAAATATAAGAAAACTAAAAGCATACGCAGACAGAAATTTAAATAAAGTCCATAAATATATCTTACGTTAGTTTTAAGAAAATGTTAAGATAAAAGAAATCAAACAACAGATTTAATATAAAATCTTTAGGAACATGATTAGATTTTAAAATGTCTTTGCAGAAAAATTGAAATGTTATCAGATAGTATTGAAAAATATGAAGGATTATGATTTTAAGTAAACACAGCTCCCTTATAGATATTAAATGGAGAAAATTTTAATGAAATCTGAAATAATCATTTCAGTAACAAAGACACAAGAACACATATAAGTTAAGAAATAAACATCTCAATATGCAAAGTTATATTTAAAACTTGCCAAATATCATGCGTCTAAAGGATGCCATCCTCTTGTATCAATATCTAATAAGGAAAAAATCCTCATTAGCAATAATGCACCTTGCTTTTAGAATCAAACATCTTACGTTGTATTTGAAACCATATAAAATATATTTATGATACCTATATATTATATATTATATAATTATATATATTATATATATATATATAGTATATATAAGGTATATATATATATAGTATATATATATATATTATATATATACCTAATATATATATATACGATTTTTGTAAATATATTATATATAATCATTAAAAAGGATTTCTTAACAAATACAAATAATTTAGTCACCCCTTTACAAGCAAAAAATTGGTAAAACGAAAAAAATTGCTTTCTTTCGAGTGATCCACTCAAAACCGCTTTGGACATTTTTCCCAACAAGATTAATTTCTTCTTATGGGTTTTAGGACTAAATATCACGAACCGCGGCGTCAACAAAGAACAAGGGCTTTTGGCTAATAAGTTTTCAAAATTTAACCGATATTGTGTTGGCAAAATATTACGCAATGTTTCTATATTGTAAATTATTGTAATTGGTTTATTATTACAAATTCTCATGAATTTAGTATCACGTAAGCAATCACATTGTTAGTGAGAAATGTGTTATTATTATTATTTTATTAATTATATTATAATAATAATATAGACTATATTATTATTATTATTATTATTATTATTATTATTATTATTATTATTATTATTATTATTATTATTATTATTATTATTATTATTATTATTATTATTATTATTATTATTATTATTATTATTATTATTTTATTTTTTTGCATTTTTACTTTTATTTTTATTTTTATTTTTATTTTTATTGTTATAACCTTTATTTTGTTTAATTGTTATTATTATGTATTATTATTATTATTATTATTTTTTAACCAAATCTTATTTATATTTATTGCGATGAATTTTTGAGCGGATTCTCCTTTTCATATTTTCGTATTTTCTTTCTTTCCCTCCTTTTACTTAAAATAAAAACGGTTTTTATCAGTAAGTATACAAAACCAATGGTTTAAAAAATGTAATTAAGTCTATTTATTAATATTTTAATTTCCATAACACTTTCTGCAAAGTGCCAAAATCAATTTATAAAATCGCGTGACGTCATAGATTTTGTTCGAGATTTTATGGAGAGTCTAAACTTGGCATGCCACGTGACATTAATTAAGCGGAGTTAAGAATCGGTACAAGTGTTTCCTTGCTTTTTGAAAAGTTGTTATTTTGAAATGAATTTTAGACTGGAACTTGTGAAAATCCATTTGGTATCGATCAATTCACAGAATTTTTCTAATTTTCTTTAATAGATATCGGCTCAATCACTTTACAGAAATTGGTAAGTATGGATTTCGATTTATCAGAATTAGTCAAACAGTAACGGAAAAATATTTTATGCTCTTGCTCCGGCTCCAGAAATAGTACTTTAATATATATTATTATATATACGTAATATTATTGTATATATAAATGGATATATATAATATATATATATATATAATATATATAATGTATATAATAATTATTGAGGTATGTCATCATTCAACCAACTTTCTCTCGCGCAAGACAGGGCAGGGGGTACAAGAGTGCGTAAACATGAAACGCGGAAACAGAAAAGTAGTAGTAGTTGAAAACAAAAAACCGCAGCGCATACCGCCTCATTTATATTCATTTTTTAGTGAGAACTCGTCTCAGTCATGAAAATCCACCCTAGAGCTTCATGGACCGCCGACGGAGACGTCACTATGGCATGCGTCCGTCTGTGGGGTCACGCCTTGACGCCAGGGTGGGCCACAAACCAACCTTTACTTCCCAAAACCCCGCCATTCACATATATTATATGAACCTTTCTTCTTGCCTCTGTCAAACTCTCCACATTTCTGTCCTCCAGGCATTCCTTTACTCGACTCAATCCACCTTTTTCCTTGGTGGTCTCCCAGCCGTCGATCTCGCCAGCACACTCACCACTATTCATCCGTTTACAACCGCCGTACAAGTCACTTCCCACATATTATCGCAAAACAGAATGGGCTCAACGTACTTGTCATTTTATCTCTTATTTACGGTCTTTTTCAGCACCAAGCGCCAACTTTCTTAGTTGTTCAGTTCTTCATTGGGTGTTAGCTCTCTCAACACCTAACACGCCCCCTAAGGTTGTCCATCTGAACACATTGTAACTTTAGACTGCAATACCTCTGCTGTATTAAAGAGTCATAATATCAAGTACTGGGTGAACAGGGGTTAACACAGGGTAACCAACATACCCTCAATGTAAGACCCTAGCGCACACTCTAGACTTAGTCCATTTACATACAAAAACGATTTAATTGCACCAGGACCACCTTCATGGTGCCATTCGAGCACTTGTCCTACACACTCTGAAATCATTCATTCCCGGTCAATCCACATATATCCTAAAATATTTAAAAACCTATCCCTTGTTAGCGCTGCTCACCATCTAACATAGCTTCAAACAGCGGACTGTCCTCATCCACAACCATAACCTTACTCTTATCTCGTGGTACCGTTGAAACCCCTCTTTTACAACACCCTCGCCAAATATCTCTATACCATCCGTCTCAAACTTTCTTCAGATTCCAGATTCACCAGGCAAAACCAAATCATCCGCAACATAATAGGTATATATATATATATATAGATATACTATATAGTATATATATATATACTACGTAAGGTATATATATATAGTAGGATATATAGTATATATATTAGGTAATCTATATAGTAGGTATATACATAAATGCTTTATTATATATAGGAGGGGTATATATGATATATATAGATAGTTATATATATTAATGTATTAATATATTAGTATAATATATATATTTATATAGATTATAAGATATTTTATATATATATATTATTAATAAAATATATTATTAATAGTAATATATATATATATAGGTACTATATATATATATAGTTAGGTATATATATAAATAATAGTAGTAATATATATATATATATTTATTATTACGGTTATATATAGTAGAATATTCGGGTTGTAATAATAATTAATATATTGGCGGGTATAGTTAGTGGTGATGTATGTAGTAGGGGGTATATATTTATAAAGTATATTTATATGTAAAGTATAGTATATAGTATAGTATATATATCATATATATGATATAGTATATATGTAGTATATATATGATGAGGATATATATATATATAGGTATAATATATATATTATATATATTATCATATTATATATGTGTAAATAGTATATAAGTTATATAGCGTATATATTATGAGAATATATATATGCAAGTGTATATATATTTATATATATTTATAATTAATATAGTATTAGGTGAGTATTAATAGGTATATACGTATACTAAGTATGTGTATAGTATATATTAGTATATTATAATAGTACGAGTATGTAATATCCAGTATTCTTTCTAATATCTATGATTAATATATAGTATTGAGTGCATTCAAAAGTATAGATTCTTTAACGATAAACAAAATTATTTCAATAAACATCGTTTCGCAAATGAACCTTTTGCGAGATAGTATGATTTGTTAAGTTACAATCCGAGACACTTGCCTGTCTGCAATATGGCTATGCTACTCCTGTCCTTTTCAGATCGCACACACTGGTAAATTAGATGCCGTCCAATTCTACTCTGTGTTTAAGTACCATAACATTTCCGTGAAAGTTTAAAAGTCGGATGGCATATCTGGAAATAGTATATTTTTGCCATTCGCTTGTGACGGAATGGCAGAGACCCTTCTTATCTTTGGATTTTCTGTTGTACTGTTCTCAAAATAAAGCTTCAGTATAGCATCGAAGAACATGTGAACATGCACTTCATGTATGGTAGGACTAGCGGCAACGCAGAATGGGATGCAAACCTGCACCATGAATCTTTCCACCTCTGACGGAACCTCAACAGTGGCACATTCGCAAAAATACAATAACTTCTCAGAAAACATAGGAGCTTCGGATATGCAATATGCGCAGGTAGGTCAGCAATCCTAAACGCCTGATGTTGAGGAGAGGGTAGAGTGAGCGCGCTTGTAGTTTGTCAGTGTAGTTTGTGACGTCAGTTGTTGTATCTCTACCATCTCCAATGCATACAAGGTCTAAGTGCGGTAAATTTTCTTCCCAGGTTTAGCAGTTGCAACAACATATCACATTTAACCCTCATTTTTTATTTAACATTTTATTCACAGATGAAGTAGGGTTTACCTGTGATAACATTTTTAATTACCATAATACTCATGCTTGATATGATGTTAACCAAAATCAGCAGTGTTTCTTATCGAATTTGTAGATAAAGGTACAAATAGATCGTCTAATTATACCACATATTCTTCTAAAACCGGTCAATGATCCGGTGTATTACCGCTTTATTCCTACTTTACAATATTCCACATCAACGTCAGAGTATGTGGCTTAAACATAATGGTGAATCGGCACATTTTGATATACTTGTGAAACAGTATCTAGCTCGCAGGTCTGGTCAAAATAGAAAGTAGAGGTGGCCAGTCCGTTCGTTCTCATGAGATCACAATAATTTAAACCCCTAGAGCAGGGGCTACCCTTTAAGGTGCAATGGGGTTCCCAACCTTATGTGATTGTGAAGCCCCTCTGAGTCCTGCTTTAGCGTTATTGTGGAAACCCTATATAGTCATATGTTATTTAATCTTACCTTATATTTATTTGTAGTTAGTAAGCATATAATTAATGCTTCTATCTACTAAAATGTAAATTCAAAATTGTTAATTGACAATTTAAAACTGAAACATATTCCACTTTGTAATGACATGTTGTGTTAGTATGGGCAATCAGATTTTGAGCACATTCGAAAATGCACCTTCGTTTTTACCATATCCAAGTGTCGTTCCGTATTGGGGGTTTTGATTCACTATGGTACAGCCGCGACTAAGCCCAGATTCTATAATAGGAGCTCTACTGGGCAAGACAGATGGATATATTCTCTCGCGGCACAGTGCTTAGGGCATAGTTCCCATAAAACTGTGGATATGTGGACTAGGCGCATGAGCGCCAGAGCATGCTATCTTAAGCGATCAGTTCAGTCATGCACTTAGTCATTTATTTTGAGATAGACACTTCTTGTAGCCTGTTCAATCAGCCCCCTTCCCAAGTTCTGCATATAATATATATAGTTACTCATATATATAGCCTTCACATCAGTAGGTATATATCATATATAGTATATTAGTTAATATTATTGTCAATTATACTTTCCTATACTTTATAATTATTCATATGTTAATTATAGTCACTAACCCTGGTACCCTCAGCTCCCACCCATTACTAATCCTTATCACACTAACGCTTAGCTTTAGATATG
Organism: Trachelipus rathkii; assembly: GCA_015478945.1. NCBI lineage: Eukaryota > Metazoa > Arthropoda > Malacostraca > Isopoda > Trachelipodidae > Trachelipus > Trachelipus rathkii. The sequence continues at coordinate 18,013 of JABUQX010102575.1, forward strand.
TATATATATATATATATATACTCTTTATAATACGTCAATGTCGTATGATGATAGTATAAGGTAGCACAGGTCCGTATAAGGTATCCCGTATATTACTATTAGTGAATGTGTTATGTATTATATGTAATACATGATTTTAGTATACTTTTTTAGTAGTGGGTATATTATATAATTAGCGTGTCTTACCCGGTATTATATAGCTTAATTACAGTATAGTATAGGGAGTATATGTAGTAATTTAGTGTGCGTTAGAGTGATAGGCCTAACAGCTCGAGATGTGATTGAATGACAGTTATTTCTTTTATTTATAACGCAGTATTGAGGGCGTTATTCATGGTGTGGCATCCTTTCCTCATATTATGGACCCCCCGTCCGGTTTACTGCCTTTGTGGATCCCCTAACTTGGTAGGCCCCAGTGGGAAACGCTGGTGGAGTAGCTGAAGGGCTCATCTATGGAACGGGATTGCCCGTGCAGTAGCAGTCTTCGATACTTGAGATTCTAGATGGGAGGTTTAGGTTGTTGAACGACTTGATACACCTACGTCATGTAATCATTTTGTGCTAGGGAACAGTTACCTTAGCCATTTCTTAACCTATCAGACAAATCCCAATACAGAAAGAGGTCAAAGTATCAGACTTTGTTTTGGGGTGTTCCTCCTGGTCTAGGCTCGGCTTGAGCGGCCGGCCTGCTAGAAAGGTTTCATAGCTTGCGCGCACAGCCGGGGCCCTATCCAATATACATGCATCGTGGCATCAGTGGTGAAATCAGATTACTGTCGTACACATCTCGTAAACGGTTCTCGCTGTTCCGTTTAAATGCTAATTCCTGCTTGAACTTATTATCCCTTACATTTTGTTCGCATCAACCTGATGAACGCTCCCATATATACAGTATATTATATATATAATAGGTCACTTGCAGGCGGGGAACATTTATTTATTTTCTTTTACATATGTATATAGTATATGTATATATTATGATATATATATATATTTTTTTATATCCTTTTGTATATATATATATATGTCAGTATATAATGATAGTTATAGTAATATATATATGATATAATTATATAATATATATATATATATATATATACGTATATGATAGTTTATATATTATGTATACTATACTGAGGATGATAATATTTATATTGGATATATAAATATATAAGTACCTACGTTGATTTTATACTATCTTACTATAATATACTATATATTATATAGTACTATATATTATATATATAATTATTAGTATTTATGTATATATATTATATTAATAAGATAGAAGGGTAGTAGTAATGTAGCATATAGGCTATATACTATATTTAGGGTATAATTATATATATATTATTTATATATATATATACTAATTATATATATATAGTATTATTATATAATTTATTTTTTATACTTAAGGTATATACCAAATAGTTAGGTATATTATTTATTATATTAATATATAATATATAGTATAAGGTTATATTAGTTTATAGTATATATATATATATTAATATATATAATATATAATATTATACTATTATATATTTATATATATAGTAGGTATTTATAGTATTTATATATATATATTTTATATATATTCATATATATATTATATTATAATATATATATTTATATATATTATATATATATTTATATTATATATATATATATTTATATATATATATATATTAATTTATATATATTATATATATTTTATATATATATTTATATATATTCATATATATATATATATATTATATATTATATATATAGTATATATTTGTGATATGTATATTATATATATAATATATATATATTATTATATATATATATATATCTAATATAGTTTATATATTATATATATTATATATATAGATATATATATATATATTTATATGATATATATATATTATATTTGTATCTATACTATATCTAATATATATATATATATAATAGTATATATATATATAGGTATATATGAGTATTATATATATATAAGTATATATTATTATATATTATTATATATATCAATCTATATATATATATTATATATATATATTCATTATATATATTATATGTAATATATATATTATTATATAATATATATATATAATATATATATATTATATATAGGTCATTTTTTTTATATATATTTATAAAGGGGCTTAATATATATATAAAGTAAACTAATATATATATTTATATATATATATATATATATATATTATATATATAATATTATATATATTAGTATATATTTATATTATATATTAATATATATATACGGTATATTATATATATACTATATATATTATTATAAATATATATATATATGTATATTATATATATTTGGAGTATATTTTAGTATATATATATATTTATATTATATAGTATATAATATATATATATATTATATATATTATATATTTATATATTATATATATATGTATATATAAATAAGGTATATATATATATATATTATTATATATCATATATAATATTATCCTAATATTTTCATAGTTAAGGGTATATTGTGAGTATAGTATATATATATAGGTATCATATATTATATATATATATATATATTGAGTATGGTATATATATATATAGTTTAGATATATTATATATATGTACTATATATATATATATATATATAGTTAATATATATATATATAATATATAATATTATAATATATATATTATATATATAATATATATATATATATATATTTATGTATGAATATATATTATGCTATATTATATTTTATAATATATTATTATTAATATTATTATTATAATATGATTCTATTGAAATTATATGGTATAATATATATATATATATATATATTATTAGCTTATTATAATTCATTGATCATTGATATATATATATATATTATATAATATTTAGTATATGTCAGATAGCTTCATTGCTGTTTGTATATATGTACAAATATATGCTATGTGTTTCCTTATATACAATATCATCATTTTTCGTCGTTTATCGTTGTTTTCGTCATACTTCGAAATTCATTGTTATTCGTCATTAATAGTTATCTGTCAGCACTCATCATCATCTATCATCATTTCGACTTTAACTTTCGTCATTACTCGCTATTTATCGTCTTTTCTAGTCAGTAATCGCTTTTCATCATCATCAAAGTGTACATAGTTAAGTAACTCAAACTTTGTTGTTACTTGCAGTTGTTGCTATTCGGCCAACTTGTAGATTATAGCCCTAATAAATCTACATTTTATACAATTCTTATTTCTATTCGTCTTGAGTTTATTCCATTTTAATTTAAAATGGTATTCAAAATTTTGTAAGTTTTCTTTGAAATTTATTTCAAAATTATATTTATTGACTTTATATAATTATAATGCTTTAACACTATCATTGATAAATCGTATGGCAGTATTTTTTATTTGGTAATTTTGCATTATTATTATCATCATCATCATTATTTAACAAGGACTAACCATCTCTTAATATGAAACGATAGCTGTGTGCAGCATCATAACTATCATCATACATCAACACGAAGTCAAAAGCTACGGAGATCTATTTTATATAATTTTATAGTCTTCAATATAACATTTTTATATCCATGTTGGTTTAACATTTTCAAAAAGTACGGTTATAATTAATCATAAGAACTTTACAATTCATTCTGGAATAAAACATTACAGTACTGCAACTAGAAAAAAGCATTCATTTCCTGAATATTTGTCATACTGTTATAGTATTGGTAGCATATCTTCCCATAACAAACACCAAGTTGAATTTCAGATATCTTATCATTACCAACAAAGTAATTTTGAAATCTAATATATTTTAAATCTCAAAATATTTGGAACTTGTTAATTTGACCACTACAGTTATTTTTGGTGTAATATTTTTTTGTATGAAATGATTTAAATAGTAATATTTCGATAGAGGTAAGTATGTAAGATTTCCTTTTATTCCATCTTACTTGTATCTTTTGTTCTCTTTTGTATTAAAACAGTAAAATCAATACTAAAAATTATACTAAAACTGAAAAAATACATACACATTGACAAAATAGTGTACTTGTCCGTCTAAAATTAATAGGTATAAATAAACACTTATATTGAGCAACATTATTTGATTTTTAATATGTTTACGTATATTATAAAGATTTTAGACAAGTTTTGTTATGGAATCTTCAAAATTCAATTATTGTTCATAAATATTTGATATATATATATATATCATATATATATTAGAGTAATACATTATATATATATAGTAGTAGTAAATATACTAACATATAAATAATATAATCAATATATAACTTAGATAATAGTTATAAAAAATTAATATATATATTGCAGGTTTGGCAGAGAATAATTTAAGAAACCGAAAAAACACGATGACCAAATTGCCTCTATGACTACATCAATCATTTTTGAGTAAATAAAGAAACATTTTTTTTTCTTTTTTTGTTTATATTTTAACAAAATCTATATTATTATTTTATGACGCCTCTTCTATTCTATCTATTTTATTCCATTAATTAAGGGAAAAATTATTGTATGATCTTTCCCGATGACAAATGTAAAGCATTACATTTCTCGATAGACAAACAAGCAGAAAAATTAAATTTATCTGCAAACGAGCCTTTTTTTGGCTCCAAATTATTGATACTTTTTTTTTGCTTTATTCTGCTTATTTTACTTTGATATGAACATTATTTGTACTTTTAATTAAGGTCCATCCTTAATTCTGTGAATTGTCCAATAGAAATATAATATTATTTAGAAAACCAACGTTTTTTTTTCAGTAGTAATTTCTCCCTAGAATGGAACTATTATATATATATATAAATATATAAATAAAGTTACGAAAATATATATATAAAATATGTTATATATAATAATTATATTATATATATATATATAGTAATATAATATATATATATATATATATATTATATATATAATAATATATTAAATATATATATATATATAGTATATATATAGTATATATTAATTGAACCTAGAGTATTTTCATTATTACCTCTCGCTTATCTACTGAATTCTGTTTCGTTCTTTTTTTTATTATTATTATTAATATTATTATTATTATTATTATTATTATTATATTATTAACATTTATTGTATTATTATTATTATTATTATTATTATTATTATTATTATTATTAATTTATTTATTATAATTTATATTATTTATCCTTTCATATTTATTGAAATATATTCTTTGCTACCATTTTTTATCATAGATTTAAGAAATATAAAAATTTGTTATAATTTTTAATTAATTTAATTGGTATCTAGTAATTAATGCTATTTTTATTATAACGTATTTGTATATAACAATGTTGACAAAAGCAAAAAATTGATATATGATTATTAGAGAGAGAGAAATATGCAGCGTTTTACTCTGATCTACGTGAGGGCATCATTATGTATAATATTATATACAATAAGTGTATTATATTATTATTATATGATATATTATTATTTATATTATTATTATTAAATTATTATTTATTATTATTATTATTATTATTATTATTATAATAATTTATTGTTATTAGTACACCTATTATATACTATATATTTATATATATATTTCTATAGTCTAAATATTATTTATTATATAATTTTACTTATATATATTACTTATTATATAGAGAGAGCTATAGATATATATATATATTTCTTATATATATATTCATTTTATATATATATGTTATATCTAATATATAATATATATATATAATACTTATTATATCTACTTATATATATATATATATATATATATATAATTATTATATTAGTCTATCTTTTCTGCTTTTATACTATATAATTAGTTTATATATATATTTTTATATATATATGTTTATAATTTATATATATATAATATATTGTTGTTATATATTTTTTTTATTGCAGTGAGATGAGATGAAGGTCCTTATTCTAATTATAATTCATTATTGAATTAATTTATTCTACTTCTCTTGGTATATATATAATTAATAAAAGTTATAGTAGTAGTTTGCTTAAAGATGATGTTATATTTTCTTTATTAATATTTCTTTTATAGTATGCAATTAATAGCTCAGATCAATAATTCATTGAAATAGCTAAAAAGATTGACAACGAACAGCTAAGATCTCAGTTTGTGCCATTGTGTATTATATATTTTTAAAGCTCTCATTTCGTGATTACTTCGATCAAATTATTATAAATTTTCATTTTGTGTGAAATCCATGTTGGTCAGAGTGGGGAATGTCATGTTCTCTACTAGGTCTCTCTCACCATTCTCTATAATTTTTTTATATATTAATTATTTTCTATTTTATGATCAATTATCTCTGTGTGTATCCAATAATGCACTTTCAAGAGATTCTTTGATTATAGGATATATATTAATTTTATAATAACACTTTTTAAATTTTTTAAAAATACTATTAAAATAATTATATTTAGCTTGCTCCAGGTGGTATTAGTGTTTTCTTGCAAATTTTTAAAGCTTGAAACCTCATTTCTAATTCCCCTTTCTCCTTCCTGTTCGTATATAAGAACAGTTTTTGTACCGCACTATTTAGTATCGTTCTATTGGCATGTTTCAATTTGAAATAAATAAAAAAGACCTAATATAGTTGTGGGTTTGTTATCTTTATATCATTATGTAAGCAATTTTAATACCGTACATAATAAAACACTTAATTTTCAGAGATTGCTTGTGTGTTTTTTGTACTTTTCTACTATTAATAGTTTTTTGCTCAAATTTGAGTCTATTTTGTGTCTTATATTACATACTATAGATTATATAAATATCAGTTTTTATTTATTTGTACTGTATAATTATGTACACCTGGTTGATTTCTCCTTGAGTTAATGCATGATTACCTTTTTTTCAGCCTTTTTATCATAATTATAATAAATACATTTTTTTTAAAATTTTGAAAGTAAGCACAAATAATTCCGTAGAATTTTACCTCATTTTTAGTAACTCCAACTTTTTTGGTACAAAACGCCTCTTGTCTCATGCTTTCCCACTCGTAATGACCTCATAGGTCTTTTTGAGAGTGCAGATGTTAGCTCCTCCCACACACAGAGTACTTCGAACGAAAATATATTTTTTTTGGATCAATTTAAAATGTAAAAGTGCTTTCATATTAATTCGATCAATATATTAGACCTAGCGCCGTATAACACCATAGAATAATTTAATGCGAATAGACTGCCCTTAATGACATATAAAATAGAATTAATATATTACTAGCTATTTATTATAATACCAATTACAATAATTTCATTACATTTTTAGTCAGAGGAACCGAACTTCCTAATCTAACTATCATACTTAATAAATAAAATACAATAATTTTTAATATGGAGATCTCCCGCATGAGCTTCTTCAGTTCATGCTTTGTTGATACTTCCAATGTTCCTAACACTCATTATTGTAATATCTAGCAAAATTTCTTTCTGACACGTAAGCATAACACTCACTTCTTTAATTTACAATTCGATACATTTCCATTTACCTTTTTCCATGGTAGAAAAAAACGTTTTAAAAAAGACATGAGAATGATAGGGGGGGGGGTTTCCCTCATCCTCGTTTGCTATAAATGTATTTCTCTGACTTTTAACTTCTTTAGGAAAATGTAAGAATTCTCTATAAATTATCCTATGTCAAAAAGACCAATCTACCTACTTTTCACTATTCATAATATTATTATGCTGCCGGGTCTAATATATTTCAATTACTTTTAATAAAACCAATAATTACAAAATTAAATATGCACTTAAAAAAATACCTTCGTTAAAGAAAATAAACCATCGGGGAGAATTGAGAGACTTCGCTGGCGTCACTAAGATCGGTTGAGAGCTTTAGCTCGTCTCAGAATAGAGGCAAATTTTAACTTTTGAGGTATTTTGTTTTCTTCCCAAGTTTCTTTATTATTCTTGTTATTGTTATTTATGCTCGCTTGTTATCATCCAAATTTTAGTCCAGTCTACTTCGGCGAGTAACAGGCTAGATCGTTTTGACAGTGAGTCATAAAATCGAGTTTCTGACTTTTCTCTTCTTGAGTTTCAACTTTTTAAAGAAAGCTTTTTCTTAAGTGCTTTTGGAGGATCTCAGTGGTGGGGAGTTCTTCTCTCTACCCACCCCCCTTTTCGCATCTCAAGGCTTCCTTGTTGTTTGTAGAAATTCGTTGGACGATCTTTTTTTTTTTAAAAAGCACGGTGATTTTCAGTTTATTATGAAAGATTTTTATTTTTTTTTTTTTTTTTTTTGGGGGGGGTAACGACTTTTTCTATTTTCTTTTATAAAAAGAAACTTTCTTCACGTTACAAGATATGCTTTCAGTATTATTAAATATAACCACAAGACTTACTTTCTTAACACTCGTTAAAAATTTATTTTTCACTCGGGTTTAGATAATACTAGACACTTTCATTCATTATCACCGCGTTATTTCTTATTATTATTATTATTATTATTATTATTATTATTATTATTATTATTATTATTATTATTATTATTATTATTATTATTATTATTATTATTATTATTATATTATTATAAATTATTATTATTATTTATTATTATTATTATCTGGCCTCTTTTATCAAAAGATTGTAATGATCGATGTCACTCTTCTTGGGGTTAACTACAATACGTACACTCGAGATGAGGTCATTAATTATTTAAACATAGAATTAAATCACACCCCCTCGGGTACAATAATTAATATGATGGAGGTGTATAAAAAAATAGTTGATGTTATCTTCTTTATTAATATTCTTTTCTTGTTATGGTTTGATCGCAGATCAATAATTAGATGATTTTGTTATCTTACATAATAAATAAGGACTTTGTCATTGACAATTCAAGCACATTTTCGTGATTACTCGAATCCAAATATTATAATAAATTCATTTTGAACAGTTGGCAGAGTGGAGAATATATTAGAATTCCATTTGCTCTCTAATCTTTTTTCACCACTTTTTCATATTTTGTTATATATAATTATTTCACTTATGATCAATACTTCGTATCAAATATGACACTTACTTACAAGAGATCTTGTTATTAGAACATTAATTATATAATAACACTTCAATTTTAATACAAAAAATAATATATTTAGCTTGCCAGGGCCATGCCCTGGGCAAGTCTTAATAGCTCTGTTGTTGTTGGCTGAACTCCCTTCCCTTCCTTGGTCGCATATAGAACCGGGTAGGAGAAAGACGTTCTATTATTTTGGCTGTTTTCCCAATTTGAAAGTAAACATAAAAAAGAATATAAAAGTATTGAGATAAATTATAAAGATGTAATGCAATTTTAAAAAATATTTAAATTATAAAACACATAATTTTTCATAGATGCTTGGTTTATAATCTTTCTCATAATAGGGCGTTTTGCCTATATGTTCTAGCTTTATAATTACAATAAAGGTTATAAAAGCATTATTAGATACGTAGTA
>JABUQX010102575.1:32500-42500 GCA_015478945.1 Trachelipus rathkii
CTGCAACGTATATTTTCTTTGACCTTGATCTCCGCCGAGAAAGACTTGGAATATATATATATATATATATATATATATATATTATATATATATATATATATAATATATATATATATATATATATATATATATATAATATATATATATATATATATATAATAATATATATATATATATTATATATTTATATATTATAGTATATATAGTATATATATATAATATAATATATAGAATATATATATATATATATATATATATATATTATATATATATATATATATATATATAAATATATTGAAGTGGTCCAGGGTTTGTAAGAAAAGATCTGACTCAAAAAAAACAATTATATTTCTCAAAACAATCAAGCAAGGATAGGACCTGTTATAATAGTTCAAAGTACAGACCTCACATTCCACATAAAACAGAGCAAAAAGTTCTTGGTAAAAATATAATAACAAAGCTTTGATAATGAAATAATTACAATAATAAGAGGATTAAAATCAGCGTGCGTAGAAAAGCCTCTTTTCACAGCAAAACAATTGATTTTAACAATAAATCACTTGTAACGCACATGAGATGCCACAATCTATGATTTATAGTAAAAAATATGGTGAACACAGAATTTTCGACTGCGCGCTATGACGTATTACTTTATTTTGATCACTACATATACCCCCCCCCCCCTGAAGTGCCAATGGCACGATAATCTAATCAAGGTAGAGCGCTGGCCATCGTATACGCCTACCTCTGCTCGATAACCTGGTATAAGCTGGGGATGGAGTCTGGACAGGATTCCCAGTTTGGGAACGTGTCATCGGGCGAGTCGGAACGTCTGTATTTGTCGTAAGAGGAGCCCGTGGTGGAACTGGAGGTGAGGAATCCCGAGCCGGAGCTGAGGTCTGAAGCAATAATGAAGATGACCGTGTTGCTGGAGTCTGGGCCGGTCGTATTGGTGCTGTAGTCTGAGAAGAAGCAGGTAGAGGAGGGTCAGGAGTAAGAAAAGGAAGAGGAGAAGAAAGAGGAAGGCGGGAAGGAGGAGAAGGTGAAGGGGGAGAAGGAGGAGAAGATGAAAAAGATGCAGGAGGAGAAATAGGAATGTTAAAAGAAGGAACCGAAGGAGTAGAAATTTGAACAAAAGGTAAAGAATCAGGATCAAGAACAGGAAACGAGTTGACCTCAAAGAAAGCAGGCTTAAAACGGTCGATTAAAACGACTTCTGTGCGTGTGGGACGTTGAATCGTAAAGAATTTCTCCTTTTAAGCAGTACTGGAAACGGCCCATCATACTTAGGTTGTAGAGCAGTGCGGTGCGAGTCATGGCGGATGAAGACATGGGTGCCGGAAGAAAGATCCTTTGGGATGTAAGAATGTACCTTATGTAGACGAGAAGGTGTCGGTCTCCACGACGAAGCATAGCACCTTAAGCGGGTAATATAGGGTAGAGGATCGGCAATAGAAGGAAGAGAGGACTGTGAGAAGAATTCCCGGGCAAGACGAAGAGGAGAACCATGCACTAATTCAGCAGCAGAACAGCGCAGATCCTCTTTGAAGGCAGATCTAATACCAAGCATGACGAGGGAAAAAGCATCAGTCCAATGCTCTTGGTTGGGCTGAACCATGAGAGAAGCCTTGAGTTGGCGGGGAAACCGTTCCACGATCCCATTCGATTTTGGATGAAAACGAGTTGTGTGTACCTTCTCTGAACCCAGGGACGCATCAAATCTCTCCATAAGAAGGATTCGAAAACGCGACCTTGGTCCGTCGTGACAGAGAGAGGAACACCTAAGCGAGAAACCCAGTGAGCTAAGAAACCATTACCTATGGATTCTGCGTTGGCAATGGTGAGTGGAATTGCCTCGGTCCAACGCGTGAAGCGGTCAATACACGTAAGTATATACTTCTTGCCACGAGAGAGAAAAAGAGGACCAACTATGTCAATTTGAACACGCTCAAAACGAGAACCAGGAGGTAAGCAGGTGCCTAGAAGAGCCTTGGTGTCACATTGTACCTAAAAGCGTTGACAGGAAAGGCAACTGCGACACCAATTCGCAATTTCGGTATTGACGTCAGGCCACACAAAACAAGCTGTTACCAGTTTGCGTGACGCTTCAATACCAGGATGAGAAAGCGAAAGCAGATTAAGGAAGACAACCTCACTAAGCGATGGAGGTACTAATGGTCTTAGAGATCCTTGACACATCACACAGATCTCTCCTCTCTATACCAAGGAGTTGGAGCCACTCCAGCTTGAGAGAAGAGTCTTGTGGAACCGCAGGATCTTCTGCAGCTTGGCAAGTCGCCATGGCGTTGTAGTCGATTTTTGGTAAGGCTGAAATCGTGTCAATTTCAATGCGGGAGAGAGCATCAGCGGTAAAGTTGTCCACTCCCGAAATATGTGGAACATCAGTAATGAATTGGGAAACATATTCGAGGTCACGAGCTTCCCTAGGAGATTGCCGTTTGTGTCTGGAGACCATAGCGAAGGTAAGTGGTTTGTGATCAGTGAGTATATGGAATTCATGACCCTCCAGAAAGTAACGAAAGTGACGGACGGCGAGATACATTGCATGTAACTTCCTACCGAAAGCACTATAGCGTGTTTCAGCAGGTTGTAACTTGCGAGAGAAGAAGGCGAGAGGACACCACACTCCATTCAGGTGCTGCTGTAAGACGCCACCGAAAGCAAAATCAGAGGCGTCTACCTGAACTCTGGTTGGAGCCGAGTTCTGTGGGTGGACAAGGAGAGTAGCGGAAGCAAGGGCTTCTTTAGAAGTGTGCTTTGTCAGTCCAGTTGACTTTCGTAGAAATGCCTCGGTGTTTCGGACGGATGAGAGCAGTTAAAGGGCGAAGAAGCGCCGACTTCAAAAAACGGTGATAAAAGTTCAACATGCCGAGGTACTGACGAAGCTGCTTCTGATTCACAGGCCTAGAGAAAGTGCGAATCACATTCACACGGTCTGCTAGAGCAGTGGTCTCCAAAGTGAGGTACGCGTACCCGGAGGGTACGCAAAGTGATACTTGGGGGTACGCCAAAGAAGTAGGCTCACGATCACTTGCGAGTTTATGATCGCGTATCAAGTGACTGCGAGGTTCACTAATTTTTCGTTTATTATTTATTATATTATATTATTATGTATATGTTATTTGGTATATTATATCGTGTGTATATTATAAATTATATTATAGGCCTGTAGGGGTACAACTTATAATTATTTTCGTCTTAGAGATACGCAATCAAAAAAGTTTGGAGACCGCTGTGCTAGAGGACAAATACCCTCTGCAGAGACAGTATGCCCAAGAAAAGTGAGAGAAAGGACACCAAAGACACACTCTGCCGGGTTGAGACCAATCCCACTTTCGTCCAACCTGGCAAAGATAGCACGCAGATGTTGCTTGTGTTCTTCAGAAGAGGTGGAAGCATTGAGGAGGTCATAAAGGTATGAAAAGGCGAAAGGGAGACCTCTGAGAACGCTACCGATAAAGCGTTGGAACGACTGCGTGGTATTTCTTAAATCGAAAGGCATACAAGCATATTCAAAGAGGCCGAAAGGGGTGATGATGGCCGTCTTTGTAATATCTTCTTTAGCGACAAGAATCTGGTGGAAGGCTCTTACAAGATCGAGCTTACTAAAAATAGTTTTCCAGCCACATTCGAGGTAAACGATTGGATATGAGAGACAGGATAGAGATCAGGAATCGCATGAACGTTGAGGGCTCTGAAATCCCCCCCGGCCTCCAATCTGAAAAAACCTTTAGGCACCATGTCAAAAGGGGAAGACCACGAACTTTTTGATGTTCGGGCGATTCCAAGTTCAAGCATGTGCTCAAATTCCGCTTTGGCGGCCTTGAGCTTGTCAGGAGGCAAATGTCGAGCACGAGCAAAGGTGGGGGAGCCTGTAGTCTTTCTATGGTGGCACACCGAATACTGAACAGGGGATGACGAAGAACAGGGGTACAGCAGTGCCGAAAATTCCTTCTGCAGGATGGGCAAGAAGGGAGAGGCGTCAGAAGACGGGGCAATAGCAGAGATATCCTTGAGAACAGAAACAACAACCCTACATGCAGAAGATAGAGACGTGGAACCGTCAACCAATCTTTTGTTCTTCAAATCAACCATAAGGTCAAAATGAGACAGAAAATCTGCCCCTAAGATGGGCTATGAGACGTCAGCCACCAAGAACACCCAAGGAAACTGACGGCGGAGAGAAAGATCGATGGTGCACAAACGTTCACCATATATAGGAATGCTACTGCCATTTGCTGCGTAAGGAGCCTGGTCAGGAAGAGGAACAGCAGACTTCTGAGAATACTGACATGGCAGTAAAGAGAAGCTAGCACATGTATCGATCAAAAAGAAAAGATTAGTAGACCTGTCATACAAGCGCAGGACATCCTGAGGAGAAGAAAACGAGGAAGAACAAACAGAGGAATGGCCAGCTGGATCCACCGCCTCTAGGGGCCGATAGCCTGTTGATTTCCCGCAAAAGAGCACGGGGAGTTACACTTCTTAGCTTGAAGGCCAAATCGGTGATGATAAAAACAATATTCATTCGGATATTGTTGAGGGCCTGGGGTGGGGGAACGGTCTGAAAAACGTCGACCAGAAGTAAAGCGATCTCGAGAACGGGAGTTCACTCTGCGACCTGAGCATGGCAGATATAAACAGAAGTTCTATCTTAACATCCGCTATGCCCTGCTCCTAGGTAGAAATCCGCGCCTCCATTGTAGAAAATCTGGAAGACACAAGATCAGGAGAGGCGCTATAAATGGCCTAAGGATACGAGGAAGAGAACACCTGAGGAGAAGAAGAAGAAGAAGAAGAAGAAGAAGAAGAAGGAGCAGAATGGGTAACTACAGGGAAAGAAACTGAAGAGACAGCAGGGAAGGGGGAGCGGAAAGGACATGAGAATAAGAAACTCGACGAAGCGCAAGAAACGAAGAAGAAGGGAGAGCAGGCTGCAGATCTGTATGAAGAGGAGGGAACGCAGGAGAATCAGAAACAGCTGAAATAGAAGAGGTGTCATGAGCAGGGTGCCATCTAAGACGATCCACCCTCTCTGCCACTTCCTGTAGAGGTAGAGCCGGATCCAATGAAGCAAGGAAATAGTGCAATAATTTTGGCATTTTCTGCAAAAACAGAGTACGGACAATACCAGACTCCTACGGTGTGGGAGGGAACCTAATAACAAAATCTGCACCAAGAGATCGGAAGGTTTCTGATCTCTTAGCAAGGTGTTGTGGAGCAGTTCTTCATACATGGCCTCCTGAGTTGGAGCAAAACGCGAGATTAAAAGATCTCAAAGAGCGGTGTAGAGAGAGGGGGATGTAGACAAGGTCTGAAGAGAGTCCATAATACGAAGAGAGACCTATTCAGGCAGAGAAGACAAAGCAACGCCAATTTTTGTTTTCTCATCTCCAGCCGCATGTAAAATGGCATCAGCCATAGCAAACCAAAGCTCCGGCTGGTGAGGGTAGAAAAGGAGAAGGTGACATGTGGGGGAGCAGGGATAGGAGTAGCGTTGTCAGTCTCCACCATGACTAGATCAGGCGAATAGAGAAGAAGAAAGGAAATGACGATAGTAGTAGGATAGGGGAGAGGAAAACCACAGCACAAACACGACTACAGAGTCTTAAGAGTGGGTGTTAAGGAACGTCCACAGGAGACAGCGGTTATAACTCACTATTCTGTTTCTGCGTATGCCACCCACAACCCCACAATCCGGTGATGGGAGCATGATAATTTACCAGGGATGGCACGAAAAAAATCAAATAAAAAATCAACTGATTTTTTTACTTGATTTTTTTTATAAATAAATCATGATTGTTTTTGATTTTATTGATTTTTTTTATTTTTTTTTTATTTTTTTATATTTTTTTATTATTTTTGATTTTTTTTTTTTTGTATATTTAAGTGATTTAACTTCAATAGAAATAAAACAATAATATAAAACTATATATATTATGAAGTTTTTAATATTTTTTTTCAATTTTCAACAAACTATTGGCATTTTAACCCGTAAGTCAGTAACATTCTTTAGTGTTGCTGTTTCATTGTTTCCATTGTAAGATTTTGAGGGCAAGATCCAATTTTGGGCTGGGGCTGACCCCCATTTTCACCCCACCTAAAAATGGACATAAAATTCGGAATTATCAGCCGATTTTGGCCTGTAGAAAAATTGTTAGCATTTTTTTTGGCCTCTAAAACGTTGTGTTCGGGTGTTTTTTTGTTGTCTGTAGTCATTTTAGGAATTTTCAATTTTTCAAACCCCATGTTTTGAACATTCTTCGTAATTAACTTCCAGATTTTTTTTCTGAAATGACTTCAAACTTGAAATATGCATAGATAGGTCCATTTCCTAAAAAAGTACAGAAGTACTTTTTCGATTTTTTGAGTTTTGTTCTCAGCGTTGTCCAATTTCCAAACTCACTTTTTTTGGATTTTGAAATGAAAAATTGAGATAATTTTTTTCTGTTTGGGCGAAGTGGATGAAATTTTCAGGGCATATGTAGTCGGGGGAGAGGCACATTTGTTACTTAGATAATTTCTTTGTATATGCATTAGTTTTGGATTTGTTCATGAAACAAATTTTCAAAAAAAATATTTTGGGAAATTTTTTAAAAATTTTCTTTTAAGTATACAAAAAAATTATCTAAGTAAAAAAAGGGTATCTCTCCCAACTATTGAAACACTGAAAATTTGATGTTGATCGGATGAGTAGGAAAAAAAATATCTTAATATTTCAATTTTTTGGAATGACAATTTTTGAAAAAGTGAAATATTTAAATATATATTTTTTTCACTTATCCGATCAACATCAAATTTTCAGGGCTTGTATAGTTAGGCGAGATACACCGTTTTTACTTAGATAAGTTTTTTGTATACTCAAAAGAAAATTTTTAAAAAATTTCCCAAAATATTTTTTTTTGAAAATTTGTTCCATGAACAAATCCAAAACTAATGCATATACAAAGAACTTATCTAAGTAAAAACTGTACCTTTCCGCCGACTACATATGCCCTGAAAATTTCATCCACTTCGCCCAAACAGAAAAAAACTATCTCAATTTTTCATTTCAAAACCCAAAAAAGTGAGTTTGGAAATTGGACAACGCTAAGCACAAAACTCAAAAAATCGAAAAATTACTTCCATACTTTTTTAGGTAATGGAACTATCTATGCGTATTTCAAGTTTGAAGTCATTTCGGAAAAAAATCTGGAATTTATTACGAAGAATGTCAAAAACATGGGTTTTGAAAAATTGAAAATTCTGAAATAATGACTACAGACAAAAAAAAACACCGAAAAACAACGTTTTAGAGGTCAAAAAAGTTACATTTTGGTGTTTATGTAGTCAAAAACAGCTGATAATTCCGAATTTTATGTCCATTTTTAGGTGGGGTGAAAATGGGGGTCAGCCCCAGCCCAAAATTGGATCTATCCCTTGAACCCAGAGCTAGGGCCTAGGGTTAAAAATTGAAAATTAATGCCAGATGCAGACTAATTATATATATTGTTTTTGTATAATGTCGTATAATAGATATGTTAGGCCAGTATTTGAATATTGTCTACAATTTTAGCACCCTTATTAAAAAAGACATAGATATGCTGAAGAGGGCGCAACGTAAAGAAACTAGGAGGTAGATTTTTGGCTTTGAGGATAAGAATAGGCGTGAAGTTGTCTAGATAGGCCCATGCGGCTTCTTAAATATTATTCTTATTTATTATTTATTATGGGTTGACTGGGACATTCTAGAGGGGCCAATGCGGCTTCTTAATGATTAATTTTTATTGGTTGATTGGGACAGTCTAAAAAGGACCATGCGGCTTCTCAAGTATTATTATGTATTTATATAAGTTGACTTGGGACATTCTAGAGGCGGTCAATGCGGGTTCTTAATTTTTATTTTTAATTATTAATTATTATTGGTTGACTGGGACAGTGTAGATAGGTCCATGCGGCTTCTTAAGTATTATTTTTATTTATTATTTGATATTTATTATGAGTTGACTGGGACATTCTAGAGAGGCCAATGCGGCTTCTTATTTATTAATTTTTATTGGTGACTGGACAGTCTAAAAGGACCATGCGGCTTCTTAAGTATTATTTTTATTTATTATGAGTTGACTGGGAAATTCTAGAGGGTAATTACTCTTTAAATTTTATTTGTTTAATTATTTAATTATTATATATATATATATATATATATATATATATTATTATATATATATATCATATAATATTATATATATATATATAATATATATAATATATATATATATATATATATATATATAATACTTATATATATATATATATATATATATATATTATAATATTAGAGTTATTTTTGTCTAGATAAGCTTATGCTGCTTCTTAAGTATTTATTCTTATTTATTATTTATTATGGGCTCACTGGGACATTCTAGAGGGGCCAATGTGGCTTCCTAATTATTAATTTTTATTGGTTGATGGGACAGATCTAAAAAGACCAATACGGCTTCTTGTTATCATTCTATATTTTCATTTACCGGTGACTTGGGACATCTAAGACAGGTTAATGCAGCTTCTTAATTTTTATTCAGAATAATAATCAGGAAGCTACATTGACCCATCTAGAATGTCCCAGTCAACCCATAATAAATAGGAATAATACAGGAAGCCGCATGGTCCTTTTTTAGAGTGTCCCAGTCAACCAATAAAAATAAAAAAAAAAAGAAGCAGCATTGGCCCCTCTAGAATGTCCCAGTCAACCCATAATAAATAATAAATAAGAATAATACTTAAGAAGCCGTATGGGCCTATCTAGACTGTCCCACATTCCCAGTCAACCAATAATAGTTAACCATTAATGAGTAAAAATAATAATTAAGCCACATGGATCCCTCCAGAATGTCCAGTCAACTCATTATAAATAAGAATAATACTTAAGAAGCAGCTTGGTCCTTTTTAGACTGTCCCAGTCGACCAATAAAAATTAATAATTGAGAAGCCACATTGGCCCCTCTAGAATGTCCCGGTCAACCTAAAAATTAGAATTAAGATAATTTTTTAAAAAATAATGTTAATGTATATTTTGAATAATATTTATAATTAAGAAGCCACATTGGCCTACCCTACCTGTCCCAGTCAACCAAACAATAATTAAAATAAGAATAATAATTAAAAAGTTGCATTGGCCCCACTAGAATGTCCCAGTCAATCCATAATAATTAATAAATAAGAATAATAATTCAAAAGCCGCATGGGTCTATCAAGACTGTCCCAGTCAACCCTTAATAATTAATAATAAAGAATAATTTATTCTTAGTTATTAATTATGGGTTGACTGGGACAGTCTAGATAGACCCATGTGGCTTCTGAATTATTATTATTTTTTATTAATTTTTGTTGGTTGACTGGGACAGTCTATGTAGGCCCATGTAGCTTCTTAATTATAAATACTATTCATTAATTACATTAATTATTATTAAAAAATATATTTTAATTCTAAATTTTTATGGGTTTAGGACATTCTAGAGGGGACAATGCGGCTTCTCAATTATTAATTTTTATTGGTTGACTGGGAAAGTCTAAAAAGAGACCATGCGGCTTCTTAAGTATTATTCTTATTTGTTTTGAGTTGACTGGGACATTCTAGAGGGATCAATGTGGCTTCTTAATTATTATTTTTAATTATTAATTATTAATGGTTGATTGGGATAGTCTAGATAGGCCCATGCTGCTTCTTAAGTAGTATTCTTATTTATTATTTATTATGGGTTGACTGGGACATTCTAGGGGGGCCAATGCGGCTTTTTTAATTATTATTCCTAATTATTAATTATTTTAGTGATGGTTGTGCTGGACAGTGCCAATACGGCCTTCTTAATTTTAACTACTATTCATTAATCACATAATTTTATAATTAAAAATTATTCTTAATCTTAGTTTTTATGGTTACAGCCACACTCTAGAATGGATTCTGCGTCTTCTTACTCTCTCTTTTTTATAATATATATAT
>JABUQX010102576.1:0-15000 GCA_015478945.1 Trachelipus rathkii
AGTATATATATAGTTGTGCATATATATATATATATATATATATATATATATATATATATATTGTTGTTATATATATATATATATATATATATATATATATATATATATATATATATATATATATATATATATATATATATATATATATATATATATATATATATAGGAAAAAAAACCCTTGGCTGGACTAAATTTAATCTTACTTAATGATACATTATGGTTTATTAATAATTAAAACATTAAAATTTTTCACTAAAGTTAGCTTTCGTTCGAGAATAGCTCGAACCTCCTTCAGACAGTGAAAATAAGGAACTAAATTTTTATTAAGCAAAATATAATTACAATAAATATTATGGTTGGTTGTTGTTTTCTTTCTTGAAATCCTTTAAGCAATGTGAGTCTAATAAAATTGAGTTCTGGATACTATCTATTTTAAATTGGCCCGGCACTTTGTTGTAGTTTTTTAAATTGTATATATATATTGATTCTAATAGTTTCCTTTTCGCGGTATGGTTGCAATGTTTGAGGGTGGAGGTATCCGTAATGTTGATTCCATGTTGTTTTAATCTTCTATGTGTGGTAAGGGCGGAGTTAAGGGTATCATCATTTAGATCATATTGGTGCGGTTTTATTCTTCTTGTTAGATCAGTACATAATCATTGATAGTTCAATAAACAAAGATATACTAAAAGGATTTCTACTAAATGAATTAGTTACTAATGATAAACAAAATAAATTACCAATTAAATTCTATAATGCTTTATCAAACTTGAAGAAGAACAATAATATTATCGTCACTAGAAGCGACAAAGGTAATCAAATTGTAATAATTGACCACATGGATTATATAAATAAATGTAATAATATTCTCTCCGATGCTAATACATACATTAAACTTAATAATAATCCCCTTATAAATTCCCAAAATAATTTCAATAAAAATCTCAAACTCATTTGCTCACAAACACCTGATATCCATAATGTTAATAAATCTTACATGACTAAATTAGCATATTTTTATGGACTTCCCAAAATACACAAACCAAACCACCCTTTACGACCTATCATTTCTAATACAAACTGTGTAACTTACAAACTCTCCTCCTGGTTATCCTCCCAACTTACACCTCTAATAGGCACTATTTCCACCTCTCATCTTTCTAACACTCATGATTTCATACAACGTACACAAACACTTAACCCTACCACACACCAATTTCTAAGCTTTGATGTTACTTCCCTTTTTACATCTGTCCCTGTTCCTTTCACACTTAACTTACTAGAAAAATATCTAACAGAAAACAATATCTCATTAAACCATCCTTTCTCTCTCATAAAAAAACTAATTCTCCTTACTCTTGATCATAGTTTCTTCACTTTCAATAACTCTTTTTACAAACAAACTTCAGGTCTTTCAATGGGCTCCCCTTTATCTCCCACACTTAGCAATATCTTTATGGAGCTCATTGAACATTATTTCATAATCTCCCACCCCCTCCTCTTAAACTCGACATGGCTTCGCTATGTCGATGACATATTCTGCGCAACCCCACTAAACACTAATATTAATAACATTCTCATTTACATAAACAATATACACCCTTCCATATCCTTCACATATGAACTTTCACATAACTCTTCTATTCCTTTCTTAGACACCCTAGTTTCTTGGCAAGACTCAACACATCTCTCTTATTCTATATATAGAAAACCAACTTCTTCTTTATCATACATACATTGGTTTTCCACACACTCTTATAATACCAAACTAGCCACCTTAACCTCTCACTACCTTAGAGCCTTTCGACTTTGCTCCCCCTCTAAACTCCTCTCTGAAACTAAATTTCTCTACTTAACTTTTTCCAAACTTAAATATCCTCAATATCACATTAATTTAGCCTATAAAAAAGCAAGAAAGAAATTTTATAATAGTAACCCTCCTCTTTCAAATAATAATACCACATATCTGCCGATACCTTACAATATTAACCACTATACAAAAAAACACCTTCCAAAAAATATATGTTTTACTAAAAATAACACTATTCCTTTAAAAAGAATATTTAAACCCCCTAAAATTAATTATCAAGACTCTCAATGTGTTTATAAAATACCATGCCATGACTGTTCTGCAGTATATATCGGAGAGACAACTGATCTAACAAGAAGAATAAAACAGCACCAATATGATCTAAATGATGATACCCTTAACTCCGCCCTTACCACACATAGAAGATTAAAACAACATGGAATCAACATTACGGATACCTCCACCCTCAAACATTGCAACCATACCGCGAAAAGGAAACTATTAGAATCAATATATATATACAATTTAAAAAACTACAACAAAGTGCCGGGCCAATTTAAAATAGATAGTATCCAGAACTCAATTTTATTAGACTCACATTGCTTAAGGGATTTCAAGAAAGAAAACAACAACCAACCATAATATTTATTGTAAATATATTTTGCTTAATAAAAATTTAGTTCCTTATTTTCACTGTCTGAAGGAGGTTCGAGCTATTCTCGAACGAAAGCTAACTTTAGTGAAAAATTTTAATGTTTTAATTATTAATAAACCATAAGTAGTTGAGCGGTGATATTGACTTTAGTCCAAGCCAAGGGTTTATTGTCCTACATATGTAAGATTGTGTTCAAGCAATATTCCCACGGTAAAAGGGGGCGCACTACCCCTTCGATCGACGAAAAAAAACCGAAGGTTTTTTTTCGAATTAATAAAATTAAATAAATAAATAGAAAAAATTAATAAATAAATTAATAAATAAATAATAAATTAATAAATAATAAATAAATAAATAAATAAATTAATAAATAATAAAATTAATAAAAATAAAAATAAAAAAAAAAATAAATAAATAAATAAATAAATAAATAAATAAATAAAAAAAAAAATAATAAATAAATAAATAAATAAATAATAAATAAATAAATAAATAAAATTAAATAAAAAAATAAAAAATAAATAAATAAATAAATATATATATATTATAACTGTATATGGCCCTGCAAGGCTTGCACCGCACCGCACCGCACCACACCGCTAAGCACCGCACCGCACCGAACCGCACCGCACCTCACTTAGTAATGGATAGAGTTTGCTACATGGTATCTCCTTCAAATTTAACAACCCCATAGGGGGTGACCCTCGGCGTAGACGAGGTTACGGGGCCATGCACCCATAAGGGGGGGTACAGGTCCCCCCCCTAAACTTGAGATATTGCCGTAGAAGGTTGAAACTTTGTATAAGCCCTTCTTATAAGGTATTATTATTATTATTATTATTATTATTATTATTATTATTATTATTATTATTATTATTATTATTATTATTTATTATTATTATTATTATTATTATTAGCTCCGGCTCCAGCTCAGCCTATGGCTCCGATATATATTTACATGGGTTAGAGTTACCGTATCTGGTTAAAATTTGGAGGGGGGTTAGATGGTGAGGTACCCTAGTCGTAGACGTGATTACGTCCCCGGGGGTAGGATCCCCCGAAGGGGGACCCCACCCCCATTAAAAATCGAAGTGTTCGTAATAGACTGAAATTTGGTGAGAGGATTCAGAGTTGAGTTTCTAGAAAGAGTTAGTATTGGATTCTGAGGAGTTGGCTCCGGCACCGGTGCTGGAGCCGGTGCGGAGCCGTGTTAATAAACATTCGTATAACGACAATATTGGTGTGTTTTTATAGGTTATCGAGGTCGTAGAGCTCGAATATAATGGTTATAAGTCCATATAGGGTGTCTAGGATCCCACAGAGGGGGATTCCACCCCAAACATTAAATATTGACGTAGAAAGCTGAAACTCGGTATATACCTATCATATAAGGTATCATTGCTGAAACCTGTGTTAAATTGTAGTGAGCACCCCAGGATTATATTGATCGTGGAAGGCTGAAATTAGGAGTCAGAGAAGGAAAGAGTTGGAGAAGGAGGCTGAGTCAGAGGAGTCGGAGTTGACATCGGCACCGGTGCTGGAGCCGGTGCGGTGCTGAGTTAATAAATATTCGTTTAGTCCCATATTTACATCAAAATATATGTTATTGAACCTGTAGATCTCGAAAATGACGGTTATAAGTCCGTAAAGGGTGTCTGGGACCCCAACGGAGGGGGTCCCGACTGAAAAAAATGCATGGAATGCAAAACAGAAGAAGAAAGGAAGAAGGAGGAAGAAGGAAGAAAAAGGAAGGATGAAGGATGAAGAGACAGAGTTGGTACCGACACCGGTGCTGGAGCCGGTGCGGTGCCGAGTTATTAAACATTCGTTTAATAATACAATATCATTACTGTTCACATAAGTGCTTCTGTTCTAACATGTACATGTCGTCAATTGCATTGCATCTTGTAAAGATAACCGTTTTCTAAATGTTGACGACTGACATTTATATTTTCAAATCTCATTTTCTTTTTATAAACGTTAACTAATATAATTTTTTTGTTTGCTTTTTATTCAATTTATTTTTTCTGACTTTATTTTTTATAAGTTTCATTTTACATTTATACTTTGTGTTTAATTTTTAATTTTTAATTTTTTTTTTTATTTAAATTTATTTTTCTAACTTTTTTTTTTATAAGTTTTATTTTTACATTTATACTTTGTGTTTAATTTTTTTTTTATTTTAATTTTTTTTTTTTTTTTTTTTTTTTTTTTTTTTTTTTTTTTTATTCAATTTATTTTTCTTATTTTTTTTTTTATAAGTTTTATTTTACATTTATACTTTATGTTTAATTTTTTTGTTTTTTTTTTTATTCAATTTATTTTTCTAACTTTTTTTTTTTTTTTTTTTTTTTATTTATACTTTATGTTTAATTTTTTTATTTTAATTTTTTAAATTTTTTTATTTAAATTTATTTTTCTAACTTTATTTTTCAAATTTTTATTTATTTTTGTTTTCTTTTCTTTAAACATTTTTGTTTTAACTAAAAATTTATTCTTTTTACGTTTATAACTTAAAAAAATTTGCATTTTTTACATATCTTAAAGCAGTAAATCAGTTAATCAAACCACCCACCCCACCCTCCTACCCTTCCATGATCTATTGATCTATTGATCTATTGATTCAAGTCATATTATAAATATCTTTTTGTATAGACATAACATAAAATAAATTCTTTGCTGTAGTTGTTGTTGTTGAAATGTAACGTTTGTTGTTGCATTTGGTGCAGTTGTTGATGTTGTTGTTGTTGAAATGTTGTTGTTATTGTTGTTGTTGCTGTTGTTAAATATATCAAAATTTCAAGTTAAATGAAAATATACAACACTTTTTCAAACATATCTCTAAAATATTAATGTTAATTTTACAATAGCATTGTAATATTGAAAACTAAACAAAAATATATCTCATCCTAGCCTAACTGACATACAGCATTCATTAACAAGGTAACTAAAATTAGAAGTTTCAACTTACCAGCAGAAGTCATCATAGCAATCTCAATCTTTACTATACACAACCGCATAAAATATTATTATTATTATTATTATTATTATTATTATTATTATTATTATTATTATTATTATTATTATTATTATTATTATTATTATTATTATTATTATTATTATTATTATTATTATTATTTTTATTATTATTATTTTTATTATTATTATTCCACATAGATCTCACAACACTTATATAGCGTGCGATCACTTTCCCTGCAGGTCCGCAACTAGAACATTGGTTGGTAAATTGCTCTCTACCAGACACCTATACATTACGCAATTTTAGTACGCTCAAGGGATAGCCAATCAGAGAACTGCATTTGCTATGCCATCACGGACAGCCAATGAAATTCGAGGAATGACTCATTAATCTTATTATCTTTTGACACATGTGAAGGGTAACGAGATTTATTACTTTGTTCCCCTTATGTCCTTACTTAACACCTGTTTTTATCTTAAGCAGTAGTTTTATTATTATTATTATTATTATTATTATTATTATTATTATTATTATTATTATTATTATTATTATTATTATTATTATTATTATTATTATTATTATTATTATTATTATTATTATTATTATTATTATTATTATTATTATTATTATTATATCAACTATATATGTATATGAACATAACAAATCTAACATACCACACGCACACACACACACACACACACACACACACACACACACACACACACACACACACACACACACACACACACACACACACACACAATAATTATAGACACTTTACTTAATACATTTCGTTTTCTATCAATTTTCTAACTTACTGATCACTGTAAAGTACCTACCACAGCGTACAAAACGTAACCTATTCATACTTTTTCAAGCATATCTCTAACATATCAATGTTAATTTTACATTAACACTATAGAATTACGTAGCATTTCGAGTATCATTTCGGATAAACATAGCACAAAAAACGAGTTCTTTATATACTAACCAACGAATATATGCTAACATAATAATGTTTTCACATTAATAAAGCTAACATAGCATCATATGAACTAAGGAAATAATGTACAACGACAAACCTAACACAGCTTACGCACTAATAAACTGTTAACATTAACAAAGTTCCACACTTAACACCAGTAAAGTAACTAACTTTACATACAAAACGTAACCTTTTCATACTTTTTCCAAGCATATCTCTAACATATAAACGTTAATTTTACATCGACACAGTAATATTTAACAACAATTTATCATAACCTTATCTAATTATCATACAGACCAACGAATAACTGCAAACATAACAAAGTTTTATCCAAACATAACATAAAAATAAGTTCTTTGAATAAAATATCATAGTAAATTGTATTAGTTTACTGATTTTAAAGCAGTAAATCAGTAAATCATACCATCTGCCCTTCCCCACCCCTCCCACCACGACCTTTTGATCTATTGATCTATTGATTCATGTCATATTTGTATCATTTCGGATAAACATAACACAAAAATAAGTTCTTTATATACTAACCATCGAATATATGGTAACGTAACAAAGTTTTTACATTAATAAAACTATCATAACATAACCTGAAGTAAGAATATAATGTACAACGACAAACCTAACACACCATACGGGCGAATAAACTACCAACATTAACAATTTTCTGCACTTAACAACAGTAAAGTACCTAACACATCGTACAAAACGTAACCCATTCACACTTTTTCAAGCATGCTGCACCCTCCTGTCCAGTCGTGATCTATTGATCTATTGATATATTGATCTATTGATTAAGGTCAAATTTTTACTAAAATTGTAACGTTTTACATACCCTAAATCAGTAAATCAGTAAATCAAACCACCCAACCTACTATCCTGTCCAATCATGATCTATTGATCTATTGATCTATTGATCTATTGATTCAAGTCACATTTCGAGTATCATTTTGGATAAACATAACATAAAATCAAGTTCTTTATACAAAGATCAATCAATATATGTTGACGTAACAAAGTTTCCACATTAATAAAGCTTACTTAGCATCATCTGAACTATGGCTATAACCCCCAACGACAAACCTAACACATCTTAAACAGGAATAAATGGTTAACGTTAACAAAGTTCCATACTTAACATCAGTAAAAGTAACTAACAATTCATACAAAAACATAATCCATTCACACTTTATCAAACATATCACCAACATGATAATATTAAATTTACATTAACATAGTAATATTTACCAAAAATTTATCATAACCTGACCTAACCATCATAATACCTAACGTGTAAAGACAAACAAAGTAAAGTTTTACCCTCAGTAAGCTAAACTATGAACATAACATACTTAACACACAACAACCAGACGAATAAACAGCTGTCGTTAACAACTTATTCAATAAAGCGAACATACGAGGGAAGTAAAACCCAAATAGTTGCAAACATAACAAAGTTTTATCCAAACATAACATAAAAATAACAAAGTTTTATCCAAACATAATATAAATATATATATTTATATAAATAAAATAACATAGTAAAGTGTAATATTACTCGAATTTAAAGTTGTAAATCAGTAAATCAGTAAACCAATAGAGGTGTTACCTACCATCCTACCCATCCTGTTCATGACCTTTTTGATCTTTCGATTTTTGAGCCAGGTCACATACGAAAATATTTCGATAAATATGTACGGGAAATAAGTTTTTTATATATAATTATCGAATAGTATGCATCGTAATATTAGCTTTTCACACATTAATAAAGCTAACATAGCATTAATAGGACTAAGAATACGCACACGATTAAAAATTCTAACACACATACGCACGAATAAATTTACTAACATTAACAAAAACATACTTTTAACAACACAAAGTAGTAATGATATTAGTGTACAAACGTAACCTATTCACACTTTTTCAAACATATCTCTAACATATTGTTAATTTACATTAACCCCATTGATTTACGTTGCATTTCAAGTATCTCGAGTATCATCTCGATGAACATAGCATAAAAATGAGTTCTTTATATACTACCATCGAATATAGGTATGCTAATATAACATTACATGATAATAAAGCTAAATATAGTATCATAAGAATCCAAGAAGGTTAATACAACGACAAAACTTAACACAACTTACGCACTAATAAACAGCTAACTAACAAAGGTTCACACTTAACACCAGTAAAGTAATCTAGCATAAAACGGTATCCTATTTTTTCCAGTTATCTGCAACATATTGGTCGTTAATTTTTGGTTGATTGACACAGTGATACAACAAAATTCTATCATACCATGCTCCACTATCATACAGATCAACGAATAACTGTAAACATAACAAAGTATCCAAACATATGAACAGGTGTTAGTTTTGAATAAAATATCACAGCAAATTGTACAGATTTAGTTGGGGGAATCAAAAATCAGTAAAACTGCCATCATCCGCCACTCTCCACCAGACCTTAATCTATTGGATCTATTGATTCATGTCATATTTTCGAGTATCATTTCGACTAAACATAACATAAATTCTTTTTGTATACTAACTGTCGAATATATGCTAACGTACCAAAGTTTTTCACATCCAACATAACATACTCTGAACTAAGAATATAATGGACAATGACAAAACCTAACACACGCCACACATTAACAAAGTTCATACTTAACAACACTAAAGTACCTATCACAGCGTACAAAACTTAACCCATTCACACTTTTTCAAGCATAATCCCTTACTATCATTGTTAATTTATTAACACTATTGATTTATTGTTCTGATATATGAGTGGGTTTCTGATAAACATAAGCACAAAGATGAGTTCCTTATATAGGCCAACTAACGAATATATGCTAACATAACAGGTTTTCATATTAATAAAGCTAACACAGTTATCATATGAACTGGTTAGTACTGTGGCCAACTACAACCTAACACAATCCTTATGCACTAATAAACAGTTAATATTAACAAAGTTCCACACTTAACACCAGTAAGTAACTAGTATTGCATACAAACGTAACTTTTTCCTTACTTTTCCAAGTTTATATATACCATTCGTTAGATATATATATATATATATATATATATATATATATATATATATATATATATATATATATATATATATATATATATATATATATATACTCGTAATGAGACGTAAATCAATAGTTGTAATGTAAAATTAACAATGATATGGTAGAGTTATGCTTGAAAAAGTGTGAATGGGTTAAGTTTTGTACGCTGTGATAGGTACTTTAGTGTTGTTAAGTATGGAACTTTGTTAATGTTAGTAGTTTATTCGTACGTATGGTGTGTTAGGTTTGTCGTTGTACATTATATTCTTAGTTCAGGTTATGTTATGTTAGCTTTATTAATGTAAAAACTTTGTTACGTTAGCATATATTCGACAGTTAGTATACAAAAAACTTATTTTTGTGTTATGTTTAGTCGAAATGATACTCGAAATATGACATGAATCAATAGATCAATAGATTAAAAGGTCCTGGTGGGAGGGGTGTGGCGTGGTTGATGGCTTGATTTTACTGATTTACTGATTTACTGCTTAAAAATCTGTAAACTATTACAATTTGCTGTGATATTTTATTCAAAGAACTTATTTTTATGTTATGTTTGGATAAAACTTTGTTATGTTTACAGTTATTCGTTGATCTGTATGATAATTAGACATGGTTATGATAAATTTTTGTTAAATATCACTGTGTCAATGTAAAATTAACGTTAATATGTTACAGATATGCTTGGAAAAAGTATGAATAGGATACGTTTTGTATGCCTTGCTAGTTACTTTACTGGTGTTAAGTGTGGAACTTTGTTAATGTTAACTGTTTATTAGTGCGTAAGTTGTGTTAAGTTTGTCGTTGTACATTATTTTCTTAGTTCTTATGATACTATGTTGGCTTTATTAATGTGAAAACATTGTTATGTTAGCATATATTCGATGGTTAGTATATAAAGAACTCATTTTTGTGCTATGTTCATCCGAGATGATACTCGAAATGCAACGTAAATCAATGGGGTTAATGTAAAATTAACAATAATATGTTAGAGATATGTTTGAAAAAGTGTGAATAGGTTACGTTTTGTACACTGTGCTAGGTACTTTAGTGTTGTTAAGTATGGAACTTTGTTAATGTTAGTAGTTTATTCGTGCGTAATGTGTGTTAGGTTTTGTCATTGTGCATTATATTCTTAGTCCTGGTAATGCTATGTTAGCTTTATTAATGTGAAAACAATGTTACGTTAGCATATATTCGATGGTTAGTATATAAAGAGCTTATTTTTGTACTATGTTTATCCGAAATGGTACTCGATATGTGACCTGGCTCATTAGATCGAAAGATCAAAAGGTCATGGATGGATGGGTAGGGAGGGGCGGGGAGGGGTCGGGTGGTTTGATTTACTGATTTACTGATTTACAGCTTTAAATTCGGTAAACTATTACACTTTACTATGTTATTTTATTCAAAGAACTTATTTTTATGTTATGTTTGGATAAAACTTTGTTATTTTTATGTTATGTTTGGATAAAACTTTGTTATGTTTGCAACTATTTGGGTTTTACTTCCCTCGTATGTTCGCTTTATTGAATAAGTTGTTAACGACAGCTGTTTATTCGTCTGGTTGTTGTGTGTTAAGTATGTTATGTTCATAGTTTAGCTTTACAGAGGGTAAAACTTTACTTTGTTTGTCTTTACACGTTAGGTATTATGATGGTTAGGTCAGGTTATGATAAATTTTTGGTAAATATTACTATGTTAATGTAAATTTAATATTATCATGTTGGTGATATGTTTGATAAAGTGTGAATGGATTATGTTTTTGTATGAATTGTTAGTTACTTTTACTGATGTTAAGTATGGAACTTTGTTAACGTTAACCATTTATTCCTGTTTAAGATGTGTTAGGTTTGTCGTTGTGTATTATATTCATAGTTCAGATGATGCTAAGTAAGCTTTATTAATGTGGAAACTTTGTTACGTCAACATATATTGATTGATCTTTGTATAAAGAACTTGATTTTATGTTATGTTTATCCAAAATGATACTCGAAATGTGACTTGAATCAATAGATCAATAGATCAATAGATCAATAGATCATGATTGGACAGGATAGTAGGTTGGGTGGCTTGATTTACTGATTTACTGATTTAGGGTATGTAAAACGTTACAATTTTAGTAAAAATTTGACCTTAATCAATAGATCAATATATCAATAGATCAATAGATCACGACTGGACAGGAGGGTGCAGCATGCTTGAAAAAGTGTGAATAGGTTACGTTTTGTACGATGTGTTAGGTACTTTACTGTTGTTAAGTGCAGAAAATTGTTAATGTTGGTAGTTTATTCGCCCGTATGGTGTGTTAGGTTTGTCGTTGTACATTATATTCTTACTTCAGGTTATGTTATGATAGTTTTATTAATGTAAAAACTTTGTTACGTTACCATATATTCGATGGTTAGTATATAAAGAACTTATTTTTGTGTTATGTTTATCCGAAATGATACTCGAAATATGACATGAATCAATAGATCAATAGATCAAAAGGTCGTGGTGGGAGGGGTGTGGAAGGGCAGATGGTTTGATTTTACTGATTTACTGTCTTTAAAATCAGTAAAACTAATACAATTTACTATGATATTTTATTCAAAGAACTTATTTTTATGTTATGTTTGGATAAAACTTTGTTATGTTTGCAGTTATTCGTTGGTCTGTATGATAATTAGACAAGGTTATGATAAATTGTTGTTAAATATTACTGTGTCGATGTAAAATTAACGTTTATATGTTAGAGATATGCTTGGAAAAAGTATGTATGTTACGTTTTGTATGTAAAGAAGTTACTTACTGGTGTTAAGTGTGGAACTTTGTTAATGTTAACAGTTTATTAGTGCGTAAGCTGTGTTAGGTTTGTCGTTGTACATTATTTCCTTAGTTCATATGATGCTATGTTAGCTTTATTAATGTGAAAACATTATTATGTTAGCATATATTCGTTGGTTAGTATATAAAGAACTCGTTTTTGTGCTATGTTTATCCGAAATGATACTCGAAATGCTACGTAATTCTATAGTGTTAATGTAAAATTAACATTGATATGTTAGAGATATGCTTGAAAAAGTATGAATAGGTTACGTTTTGTACGCTGTGGTAGGTACTTTACAGTGATCAGTAAGTTAGTACGATGATTGCCAGGCTAATGTATTAAGTAAAGTGTCTATAATTATTGTGTGTGTGTGTGTGTGTGTGTGTGTGTGTGTGTGTGTGTGTGTGTGTGTGTGTGTGTGTGTGTGTGCGTGTGGTATGTTAGATTTGTTATGTTCATATACATATATAGTTGATATAATAATAATAATAATAATAATAATAATAATAATAATAATAATAATAATAATAATAATAATAATAATAATAAAACTAATTTTAAGATAAAAACAGGTGTTAAGTAAGGACATAAGGGGAACAAAGTAATAAATCTCGTTACCCTTCACATGTGTCAAAAGATAATAAGATTAATGAGTCATTCCTCGAATTTCATTGGCTGTCCGTGATGGCATAGCAAATGCAGTTCTCTGATTGGCTATCCCTTGAGCGTACTAAAATTGCGTAATGTATAGGTGTCTGGTAGAGAGCAATTTACCAACCAATGTTCTAGTTGCGGACCTGCAGGGATAGTGACGCACGCTATATAAGTGTAATAATAATAATAATAATAATAATAAAATAATAATAATAAAATAATAATAATAATAATAATAATAATAATAATAATAATAATTTAATAATAATAATAATAATAATAATAATAATAATAATAATAATAATAAAATTTTTGGTCTGTCGTGTATAGTAAAGATTGAGATTGCTATGATGACTTCTGCTGGTAAGTTGAAACTTCTAATTTTAGTTACCTTGTTAATGAATGCCGTATGTCAGTTAGGCTAAGATGAGATATATTTTTGTTTAGTTTTCAATATTACAATGCTATTGTAAAATTAACATTAATATTTTAGAGATATGTTTGAAAAAGTGTTGTATATTTTCATTTAACTTGAAATTTTGATATATTTAACAACAGCAACAACAACAATAACAACAACATTTCAACAACAACAACATCAACAACTGCACCAAATGCAACAACAAACGTTACATTTCAACAACAACAACTACAGCAAAGAATTTATTTTATGTTATGTCTATACAAAAAGATATTTATAATATGACTTGAATCAATAGATCAATAGATCAATAGATCATGGAAGGGTAGGAGGGTGGGGTGGGTGGTTTGATTAACTGATTTACTGATTTACTGCTTTAAGATATGTAAAAAATGCAAATTTTTTTAAGTTATAAACGTAAAAAGAATAAATTTTTAGTTAAAACAAAAATGTTTAAAGAAAAGAAAACAAAAATAAATAAAAATTTGAAAAATAAAGTTAGAAAAATAAATTTAAATAAAAAAAATTTAAAAAATTAAAATAAAAAAATTAAACATAAAGTATAAATGTAAAATAAAACTTATAAAAAAAAAAGTTAGAAAAATAAATTGAATAAAAAAAAAAAAAAATTAAACATAAAGTATAAATGTAAAAT
This sequence comes from Trachelipus rathkii, assembly GCA_015478945.1. NCBI lineage: Eukaryota > Metazoa > Arthropoda > Malacostraca > Isopoda > Trachelipodidae > Trachelipus > Trachelipus rathkii. Next base: position 14,082 of record JABUQX010102576.1, read on the forward strand.
AAAACTTATAAAAAAAAAAAATAAAAAAAAAAAAACAAACAAAAAAAAAAATTTAAAATAAAAAAAATTAAACACAAAGTATAAATGTAAAACTATAAAAAAAAAAAAAAAGTTAGAAAAATAAATTTAAATAAAAAAAAAATAAAAAATTAAAAATTAAACACAATGTATAAATGTAAAATGAAACTTATAAAAAATAAAGTCAGAAAAAATAAATTGAATAAAAAGCAAACAAAAAAAATTATATTAGTTAACGTTTATAAAAAGAAAATGAGATTTGAAAATATAAATGTCAGTCGTCAACATTTAGAAAACGGTTATCTTTACAAGATGCAATGCAATTGACGACATGTACATGTTAGAACAGAAGCACTTATGTGAACAGTAATGATATTGTATTATTAAACGAATGTTTAATAACTCGGCACCGCACCGGCTCCAGCACCGGTGTCGGTACCAACTCTGTCTCTTCATCCTTCATCCTTCCTTTTTCTTCCTTCTTCCTCCTTCTTCCTTTCTTCTTCTGTTTTGCATTCCATGCATTTTTTTCAGTCGGGACCCCCTCCGTTGGGGGTCCCAGACACCCTTTACGGACTTGTAACCGTCATTTTCGAGATCTACAGGTTCAATAACATATATTTTGATGTAAATATGGGACTAAACGAATATTTATTAACTCAGCACCGCACCGGCTCCAGCACCGGTGCCGATGTCAACTCCGACTCCTCTGACTCAGACTCCTTCTCCAACTCTTTCCTTCTCTGACTCCTAATTTCAGCCTTCCACGATCAATATAATCCTGGGGTGCTCACTACAATTTAACACAGGTTTCAGCAATGATACCTTATATGATAGGTATATACCGAGTTTCAGCTTTCTACGTCAATATTTAATGTTTGGGGCGGAATCCCCCTCTGGG
>JABUQX010102576.1:20000-30000 GCA_015478945.1 Trachelipus rathkii
TAAAACTGCATGTTAAAGGTATTTTTAAGGAAGTTCTACAGCCATTTTAACAGCCACATTTTCCATTTTTTTTTCATTTTGAACATTGCACGTCAAAAGAAAACTTTTTCTTGTTTTGGGATTTAAAAAAAAAAACACTTCATGTTAAAGGTATCTTTAAGGAAGTTTGCCGCCATTCTAACACCCACATTTTCCTAATTTTTTTCTTATTTTTCCATTTTGAACATTGCACGTCAAAAGAAAACTTTTTTTGGGATTTAAAAACCCTGCATGTTAAAGGTATCTTTAAGGAAGTTTGCCGACATTCTAACACCTACATTTTCCAAAAAAAATTTCCTTATTTTTCCATTTTGAGTATTGCACGTCAAAAGAATTTTTCTTGCAATTTTTTTTAGGGTTTTTAATTTTATCTGTTTTTAATTAATTTTTTTTTGAACGACTACTTATTTTTTTACTAATTACTTTAAGAACATGTTTGCTATTGTGTTAATTTTTTTTAAGGGCAAGATCCAATTTTGGGCATTTTGGGCTGGGGCTGGCCCCCATTTTCAATGGACATAGGCCTGACAGTCATTTTGACAGAGAATATCAAATGTAAAGCTTTGCTCCCTAAAAACGCTGATTGGTGCCAGACTGTAGTCATTCTTTCAGAATTTTCAATTTTTCAAATTCATGAAAATCCATGTTTCGACATTTTTGATGCGGTCTTCATATGTAAGATTAAATCCTGAAATAGTAGATAGGTTCATCTAAAAAGATGGTAGGCACTTTTCGATTTGAGTTTGTTGGTGTTCACCAATCAAAACCCATTTTTTTTGAATTTGAAATGAAAATTGCGATAAATTTTTTAAATTTATATGGATGAAATTTTCAGGGCTTATGTAGTCGGAGGAGGTGCACATTTTTTACTTAGATTATTTCTTTGTATATGAATTAGTTTTTGATTTGTTCTTGGAACAAATTTTCCAAAAAAAATTTCAAAATTTTTTAAAAATTTCTTTTGAGTATACACAAAAATTATCTAAGTAAACAAGATGCATCTTTCCCGACTACATATGCCCTGAAAATTTCATCCACTTCACTTGAACAGAAAAAAATTATCGCAATTTTTCATTTCAAAATTCAAAAAAAAAAAATGGGTTTGGAAATTGACAAAGCTGAGCACAAAACTCAAAATATCGAATCTACTTTTTTAGATAATGGACCTATCTATGCATATTTCAAGTTTGAAGTCATTTTGTAAAAAATTCTGGAAGTTGCGTTCGAAGAATGTCAGCAGAAACATGAATTTTCATGAATTTTGAAAAATTGAAAATTCTGAAAGAATGACTACAGTCACAGAAAAACACCGGAAATCAACGTTTTAGAGGGCAAAAAAAGCTACATTTTGGTGTTTATGTAGTCAAAATCGGCTAATTCTGAATTTTATGTCCATTTTTAGGTGGTGGTGAAAATGGGGGCCAGCCCCAGCCCAAAATGCCCAAAATTGGATCTTGCCCTTATTAAATCTTCCACGTCCTAGATTTTGCAATTTTGTGTTTGTTTCTTTTATTTAAAGGCGTTGTGTAAGGATATAGATGCAAATAAACCCGTTGCAGCTCCTTGGTCTTTAAATTAAAAATCCTTCCTGAGAGAAAAAATGGGGGGAGGAAATATATATATATATATATATATATATATATATATATATATATATATATATATATATATATATATATATATATATATATATATATATATATATATATATATATACCGAGAGATACATTATATATATATATATATATATATATATATATCAGAGCTGAGCAACTTTCGATCTTCTGCACCGTACGGATGTGCGACAACCTCTGATAAAGGTGCCGAGGTTTGAAGTGTTCCGCATACTTGGTCCTCACACTTTGGAAATCAAAATAAATTAAAAAAATATAATAATAATTCGAAAACCAACTTTTTTATAATTAAATAAGTTAGTGAAAGTAACCAAATATGGATCCCTACATCGGAGAATTCCTCTTTAATCTGCATGTGATAAGGACAAAACTTGAGAGAATACTCAACACCAACCTGACGGATGCTAATACACCGGTGCATTACATCCCTAGTCACCCCCATAATACAGCTACAAATCAAGGGACTATAAGTCAAGTTTTCCCGGTTTGTTTAATAATACCTGCTCATGGCATAATCATTTATCATCAATTTAATATGGGGCCTGCTAGGCCCCCTTACGTCAGCAAATATACGAGGGTAGGGCTTAAATTTTGAAAGATATAAAGAATGGATATAGAATGGAAATATGGGATTAACATGAATTTGCTCCTTAAAGCAAAAGCACAATACATTCTTACTTTGCAGTGAAAGCTCATTCTACCGCGTCAGGAATTTATATTCGCAAAATATTTTGATGGATGTGTCTTTGGTCTACAGAGACTATTATTTTTTCTTCTATATGTAACAGTGGAATTCTACTGTATGTGGAATTGTGGCGCAAAGTGAGCTTTAAATAGGGGACGAATATCCCGCATGGGAAACAAAAAATGCCCCCCCCCCCCGAAACAACAAAGAAAAAAGTTTTGGTCAAAAACAGACAGGGAAGGGTTTGTATCAAACGTAAGCATCATTGTAGTGGAGAACTGAAAGTAAATAGTCCTGATTTTCTAAAGAACAGGCATCAATGCTAACTAGAGCTCATGAAGTATTTCATAAAAGTCCTAATCACCTCACAAATGTGACAAATGTAAAAAGAAGCTGGATAGGTGCATATGGAAGAACATCTCGAAGAGTCAAAACAGAACCAAAAAGAAGAAGAGAATAAAAGGTTGAAAAAAGAAAATATCCATACAGTCTATAACTTGCATGAGCAGAGAAAGATGTGAAAACTGAAAGCTTTGACAGAAGCAGACTCTATAAAGAAAAATTCAGATCTTGAGAGCAAAAGTTTAATCTACTCCGCATCCTGGACTTTTTACAAATATTTTAGATGGTAAGCTACTTTTATAAATATTGAATGCTTTAATTTATTCTCTTTTTTGTAAAATAAATAATGTTTATTGTGGAAAAAATAAAAAAGGAGTCGTTGGCCGGCTATGAGGAAGGTATAATGGCCTGATGACCTAGAGAAACAATAAATATATTTTTTAATTCTAATCCATGATGATGAACAGTTCTAAAGTAAATTTCATAATATTAAGTATGAACTGATAAACATACGGCCTGGTACATATGATAATAGATATTTTATATCGCCTAAAAATCAACATACGCTTCGCTGGTCAGCCGGAACATTTGCAGATTTCTGGTCAGGGCAAGGTCAGGGGAAAGTCCGCGGAAAAATCAAATTCACAAAATTTCACGTGTGACACTGTGTTTAATATATTTTTGGGTTCGCCAGACGAAGTAGGCTTGCCCCTACTCGCTAACCCTCAAAAGAACGCCACTGGATATATCTATATACATTATTTATACTATTATATATATAATATCATATATGATACAGTATAGATATAGTATATATATCATATATATTTATATATATAATATTTATTATACTATATATAATATAAGATATATGTATATCACTACTACTATCAATTTTTCTGTGCGATTATCGAGTTTCTTTCGATGTTTTAAAATGAATAATTAATCAACGATACATTGATAGGTTTTTTTGACTATCGGGATTCCTACTCAACCCATTTATTCATATTTTTTTTTTCAGAAAGGAAGACCGTGGTGGAGATTTTTTCTCATAAATAATATAAACGAATATGTCAAAACAAAGCTTTGATTGGGATTCCCAAATTAATGCCAAATTCGAACAAAAAGTAAATTAACAATATCCATTTTCCTGAAAAAAATTTACAGGAACCGAAGAATATCTAAAAACACTAAGACGTAGAAAATTAAATCTAATACAGCCGAAGAATTTAAATATGTTTTTTATTATTTTTTTGGCTGGAATATTTTGCATGTACAGTAGCCTTGCAACACAGACACACAAGATGGACGAAATTATAACGTAAGCTGCGTTTCCCGGAAGCCTAACGTGCACGCCGGGGGGCACAGGCGCATATGCCGTCGTTCCGAGCGATTGCGCACTGTACGTCACGTAACGTCACAGTCAGACGCCCGTTGTTAAATCCCGATTTCGGGGATTAATAAACGGGCGGGCGGGCGCGCGCGCTGTTTGAATATTTTTTTTACAAACATATTTTTACAAAACGTGTGTCGAAAATCACTTTTAAAAGTTTTATTATATTTAAGTTACTTTTAGTTACGCGGGACTAATATACTCATATAAATTCTCCTAATAGATCATTTAAATACAAGAGAAGCCATACTCTCTAATTAGCAGTGATATTTAATCGCCAGATTTAGTAATTACATATTAGGTACACGCCAGGGTCAATCAATGTAAGAGCTTACGTGGCGAGTAATGACAGCCCTAAATTGAAAATGGATCCCGTTAATTTTTAATATGCATCATCATAATATAATATATATATAATATATATACCATATATAGACAATAGATAATTACTTATACTCATACTACTCATACTACTAATATATATAATTATATACATATAATATATATATATATATATACGATAATACTAATACTTACTACTATTAATGATAGTAACAAAAAAGTGAGCGAGAGAGAGAGAAGAAGAGATGAAAAAGAGACGAGAGAGACGAGAGAGAGAGAGAGAGAGAGGAGAGAGAGAGAGAGAGAGAGAGAGAGAGAGAGACAGCAGAGAGCACGAGAGAGAGAGAGAGAGAGTGAGAGAGAGAGAGAGAGAGAGAGAGAGAGAGAGAGAGAGAGAGAGAGAGGAGAGAACGAGGAGAGAGAGAGGAAGAGAGAGCGAGAGAGAGAGAAGAGAGAATAAAAGAACTGATTTCTTTTTAAAGAATAGTGATTACCAATACAGTAAGTATATCTTACAATTAACATACCTCTTCTCTTTCATTCTGCTGAAAAAATTCCAATTTATATAATTTATACGTGATTAAAGTAAAAAGAACAAAAAAAATAAGAGGACAATAAACTCTGGCATTGTTTACAATGTCAGCTGATCGATGGGCTACATTCGGCTCGTTTTCCCGGTGATTAAATTCCTGTTCTCTGATTGGTTATGTAATTTTTTCAATTCGAAGCTTCGAACGCAGCTATCGCAAAAATATCGATACCTATTGAGGCAAAACATATCGATAATCTCGACTATACTCGATATTTGGCATCACCTTCAGGGTTACAGATGTGGCTATTTCATATGTATGCTTGCTAAAAGGGGGAAAACACTTTAACCACTCATTTTTTTTGCTAATTTTGCTAATTTCTGTTAAGTTTAGTGTAAAATGTAAATATAAATAATTCATACTATCTACCATTTACAATAAAATCCCTTTTTGATAACATGAACAAGTCATGTACACTGCGAGATACAGCATCCGCACTCTCTATTGATGATTCTTCATGATACTAGACAATGACTCCAAATTATTCGGAATGGCACCCATCGCTTATTTCTGCACGTGATCAAATCACGTTGTTGCATGATTATTAGTCCGTCCGGTTAATTACTTCATTTGTTCGATGTAGTTAAATGAGAAGAATTGAATGTCAGTGTAATTAATTTATATGCTTTGTTAAACCCTTATAGAACAGAAGTAATATTTTCTAAAGCAAAAATAAATCAGTTTTGTTCATAATGAGTAATTTAACTCATAAAAAAGGTGAATTATCATAGATAAATACAAAAAAGATGGAAAGCCGAGCATCCATTGCTTAATGCGAAAGTATAATAACTATATAACTGATAATATATATATATATATATACTATATATAATATATATCTATAATAATATATATATTTATATATATTATAATAGTACTATATACTATATAGTATATATATACATATATACAATATATATAATAATATATAGTATATAATATATATATCTCATATATGATAGTATATATATATATCTCAATAATATATATATATACATTATAATTATATCTAAAGTATGATACTATATATACTACTTAATCAAATTATACTATGGCTAATTTTGGGGCCATGTTTGCTAAATGTGGCTAAAAATACTCTAAACCATCGGCAACCTGCCTACTCTTAAACATGAAAAGAATGTTTACAATGGATTATTACTTTTTGCACTAGTATGAAATTCAAATATAGGAAGTTGGCTTGAGAAACATCAATTTTTCGCCTTTTCTGCTGAGAGTCGTTTTCTTTTCGTCATATATCTAGGTCCAGCATGCTAAACTATCTCTCTAATGAACATCTAGTTGATGACAGGCATTATTTCTTGCAGTTACTCGACAGCGTGGATAGCATTTGTTACTTCACCACGATGCAGGGTTGTCCCAATGATTTTTTCAATAAACCCCACTTTAAAAAACCCGCTATTTTACCCACATTGGGTTTTATCTGGTGCTTCTAAAAAAAAAAGAAAAAGGTAAAAATGAAAGATAAAATCACCGAGACTGAAGGCTAGAGAATGAAAATAGTAATATCTTAGTAATTCTTAGTGTTATTAACTTCGTAATCTACTGTTACTAGTTAAATGCCTTTGTTGTTATTATTATTATTATTATTATTATATATTATTATTTACAGCAGTACAACTGCTCACTCCAGACAAGGGGGAGTCGAAAAGACCTAAGGAACTCTGTGGCAAGACATCCCACAACTCAAAAACACCACACTATACTAGTGACAGTGTTACTCGAAACCACATGATGACATGGACGTTCTAAATTGCTGAAACACATTGACAGGGACAACATAACCAACAAGAACTTAAATCAATGCCTTCTGATTACTAGCTGCACCAAAATTTCTTGGCCAACAGAAAGAACCTTTAATAATAATGTACAAACAATTTGGCTGATCAACTTTAAAACTATATAATAATATACTATATAAGTATATATATATTAATACATTATATATATATATTATATCATAACTATATATATATATATAATATATATAACGGTAAAACGGGCAATTGTCCATGTGGGGCATTCGGGAAACACAATGGGGCAATTCGGTCCAGTGGCTCAAAATAGCCTATACGATGTAAAATAATCTTTAACGGATGTAAATAATGTTTTTTTATGTCTAAGGTATTAATTTTTATGAAACCTTAATTTAAGTCCATTATTCTTGTGAAATGTTTTTTCCTGAACACTATAAAATCCGGGTAAATTTTAGGCTTATTGCTAAGAATCCAACAGGTAAAAATAAGGTACTACATTATGTAGCCAAGAGTATACGTTACTTAAAAATAGTGTCAATCACTTAATGCAATCGTTGGAACATCAGGCAAGAGATAAATAGTTATATAAAAATTGTGGAACAAAGTTTGATACAGTAAAAATTTGCATGCAAATTTCGGCTTTCCCCCCCCCCCCCCAACATTGAAATCATTTTTTAAATTAATTTTTAATACTGCTTTACAAAGAGTGTCCGAAATAAATTTTAAAATAATTTATCAGTTTACAGCAAGAAGGTAGTAAAGTTTTCACATAGCGCCTAATTAACTTGTCACAATTTTTTTCAGCAAGAATGTGTCACACTACCCGCAAAAGTAACACGGCATGGATACAAAGGGATACTCTGGACCCTTAAGCCATTTTCGTGTTTGCATGGTTCTTACGAAACGTAATATGCTAAAACGCTCGATTGCATTCGTTGTCACAACAGCGTTGCGTTCTCTTTGTCAAACGCCGCAAAGCGGAAAAGAAGCGCTCATGAAAGTAAAGAATCCCTTCATTCTGTTTATATGAAATAAAAAAGAATGCAACCTTACAGAAGTTTACATTACCAGGTTCGTTTTTGTAAACAGCGCAAAAGTAAAAAAAGCTCAACCAACACGTAAGAATTTCTTCATTCTTGTAACTATAGAAACAACAAGAATAGGAATTCTACGTTGGTGAGCAATTTTTACGTTCTCGTATGACAAAACACGCAAACTCGACAGTTTATTAGTTTTTAACAATATTTCTTATAATAATTTAATACCATTTATGTTTAAAAAGAGACTAAAACGCTTGAGCGTTCGTTTTTGTCAAACCGCGTTTGCGTCATTTTGTCAAACATGCGGCAAAGATCGTGGAAAAAACCTCACCAACGTAAAGAAATTTCGTATTTCTGTATCATACCAGAAAAAAAGAGAATAGACAACCTTCACAGAATTAGGAAATTCCGTACGTAGCCGAGCTTTTTTTTACGATTTGCAGTTTGACAAAAACGACGCAAACTGGAAATGTTAATACGTTTTTATTATATATAAATATATATGAACTAAAATACTATGTTTATATCACCATTATGTTAAAAATGAAACTGACTTATCATAGTTTATTAAAATAAAACACTTTAATGAGGATTTTTAGGATGTGAAATTGAAGTGGACCGAATTGGCCCGCCCCCCAAAACGTGGGCAATTGGTCCAGCCGTACTTATCGCTTCTACATTAATCTATATAATATACAATAACAATTAACTAATTTACCCAAAGGATAACATCTAACATATAAAATTTTGAAAAAAAAAATAAATAAAGTCTCATAAACTTAGCATTGAGTACTCACTGATTTTGGCACTGATTGCCCCGTTTACGGTATATATATATATGTCTATATATACTCTGAATATATATATACTATAATTATATATATATATATATAATTATGATATATAAGATATATATAAAATCAAAGTAGGTGTAGTGTCAAGTTCCGTTGAATTTGCCCAATTTTACCGTAATTTTATTTTTTTATGAACAAAAACCCGGTGGGATGACTTTTTCAAAAAACTGGAAGTTATCCACCTGACTGATAGGATCTCTTTTGTATTGCAATTTCTTGTGATAGTTTTCAAGTCTTTGCACACAACTTTTGGTTGGCCATGTTCTTCTTCATCACTAGGTGACTCGGGGACATTCCTGCAGTGATCTGTTATTGAGTTACTTTGTAGAAGGCTGTTGGCTCTATATCTTCATTTTTTTTCCTTCAAAGGGTGGCGAATTAATAGGCTGTCATATGAAAGTTTCAAACTCGCAAAACAAAGTGAACGATTAACTTTGTTGAAAATGTGTTTACAGAGAAAACTGCCTTATACTGGGGATCCTAAGTATTTGCAGAGTAATGAAGTCACTAATTTTTACCAGAACCAAATATTTTTTTCTAGGCTCTAGTTTCTATGTAAATCTTTCAGTCTTTAAACCGTCACCAATTCATTTGAAGATGGTTCAAAATGCTTTCTTAGTGTTGAGATAATGGTATTACAGTTGGAGACAGAAGTTAGTAGTGCACTGAATTTTTATGTATTTAATTCAAAGGGGTTTCATAGTTATGCTGTTTGAAATGAATGTCTGTTCCACTTAAAGAAATGTCTACACTTTGGAAACGAACTGGCATAAAAAGAAGCAGGTCTTTGGAGCAATACCATTCTTTTTTGTGTGACTTCAAATTATTATACAACTTCGTCTATGAGTATCATGAGTCATTCATTACAAACAGTTGAGTTAGTAGTCCAGTCTCAACTTTAAATTTGCATTCAGATCATCTATAGTAGCTATTTGCCATAAAGTTATTTACAATCTCATAAATAAATACCCATGCAAGCATCGCAGGGCAAAGCATGATGCGATGGGATCTTTAATAATGTGCGGATGCAGACGCATGTTACCATGCATCAACACATAACCACATATACTATAATTATAATATACTATAATCATACAATCTATATCTACATATACTATATATATAATATATATATATGACCAATATATATACTATATACCTAATGTTTATATATAAGAATATTGTATATATATATATTATACTTAAAATAAACAAAAACCCTAAAAAAAATTCTAAGAAAAGGTATAGGGTAGCTTCGTATAATCATACAGAGATAGCACCATTTTGAAAATTCAATGACTGATTT
>JABUQX010102576.1:32500-35000 GCA_015478945.1 Trachelipus rathkii
AGAGAAGAACGTCAGGTCGTTTCAACTTGTACATACAGTATTTACAAATGTTGTTCGAAGACGCCTCCATCCATGCGAATACATGCCTCAGCCCTCTGGTGTCAGGTTTCATTGCATGCCAATGACAGTGATGCCGGGTTGATTCCCCTACATGCGTTGGTTATTCGACGGCGAAGATCATCAGGCGAGGTTACTGGGTCATTAAACCCAGCGTACACAGTATGTTTGAGATACCCCCACAGAAAGTAGTCCAGTGGTGCTAAGAAGGGTGAACGCGCAGGCCATGGAAATGGACCAGATCTTCCGATCTATCTTCCCGGAAAGGTTCTGTCGAGGTAGGTCGTCACTATAGCTGCATTATGTGCTGGGCACCCATCATGTTGGTAATATATTCTTCGCTGTGTTCTTAAAGGTATATCACTCAGGAGGTCAACAAGGACGGTCTGCAGGAAATGGAGGTAACACTGTCCTTTCAAATTTCCCTCTAAGAGTATACCACACCAAACGTTGACTGAATATGAGACCTGGTGATGGCTAGTGAATGTTATATGGGGGGGGTTGTTTCCACCCAATGTCTGAAGTTCCACCTGTTATACATACCGTTATTGGTAAAGCGAGATTTATCGGTTCATAAGATATTTTCCAATAAGTCTGGTACATTCATTAGAAGGCAATCAATGACAGTCAGGAATCCCAGCCGCCCTTTTTGGTCTCCACGATGCAAACCATGCTGTGTATGGCCTATATATGGATACATGTTGTATGCAACACAAATCCGTCGTATGGTTTCCTTTGATATTCCCAAGACCGAACTAGCCTGCCGTAATGAGGACGTTGGATTTTCATGGGTGTATAGCAGAACGTCCAGTTCGACGTCGAATGTACGGACACGACCCCCTTCCCGTATGTGATGAGGGGGTTGAACTATCGACCCTGTACCTTGAAACCGTCTGTAAACTTTATGGAATGCCATGTGGCTCGGCGGTCATCGATGTGGATAACGTTGTCCATATTCTGCAGCAGCTCTGCGAGCATTCCTGTTTTGCGTAATGTACACCTCCAACATGTCACGCTTTTCGTCCTGCGTATACTGGTCACGTGGCATGTTCCAAATGTATGGCTCTGACTAAACAAACCACTCTGAAGTTATATGTTTCACTACACTTTATTACGCATAATTTGTAGGTTATGACATAACCTCCATATGATAGCTGTTAGTTGGTTGTACACATTCACATAGCCGTATTTATTAGGCTACATATCAATGTAATCTAAAAGGAGGGTATGCATTAGGTATTTTAATTTAATTCCTTTGTTAGCTGTATCGATATTTTTAAATACTATTGGATATACCTATTGTATTTAACCTAATTATTTCATATTGACACGTTTCGGCTTTTGTAGGCACATGATGTCTACGGAGGACGTCTAGTTGTTTATGGGTACATTGCGTGGAAACGAACAACCGTATCAAATAATGTCGAGAGGAAGAGCCCACCTCATTTTTTATGTGCATTTCACAGAAGCCATAAAAATATATCATCCCATTCGACATTCGCATGTTTGTGCGCGGTTTTCGTATTGCGCGTGCGCAGACACCAACGTAACATATCTTAGAATTTTTTCAGAAAATATGTGGAGTCCTGTGCTATACCTATACAAATATATATATATATATATATATATATATATATATATATATATATATATATATATATATATATATATATATATATATATATATATATATACTATATATATATATATATATATATATATATATATATATATATATATATATCAGAGGTGGCCGTTCCGCAATTTAAGTCCGCAATTGCGGAATTGCGATTGCGATAATTTGAAAAATGTTGCGGAATTGCAGTTAGCGGAATGGCTATATCATTCCGCAATTAGAGGACTACCAAAAAAAAAATTTTGTGGAATTTCAGTGGAATGCCAAAATTTATAGTCCACAAATTTTTACACGTTGGCCATCTTTGTACCTCTGGCAGCAACACCGAAAAATAGGTATTTTTTGCATTCGGTATTTTATTAAAGTTTTTGTAAATAAGTAATAATTAACAAAAACTGAAAGGCTTAAATGCATGAATAAAAGTTTGAAATCAACAATTTTTTATTCTTTTTCTTTTATACAAATTTTCTTAAGCTTAAGTTATAATGAATATAATTTATGAAACGTGTCGCCACCAAATTTCAGATAAAATGTATTGTACAGTAAACATAAATGATGAATAAAATAATATAATATTGGTACAACATCAAAAACTAAAAAGAATATATATATATATATATATATATATATATATATATATATATATATATATATATATATATATATATATATATATATATATATATATATTATATATATATATACCGTCATCCGGGGGAAAAGGGTTCAGTATGGCCAAAAGGGTTCACCAGTTTTAAAAATGTTTGAATAGATACAAAATGGTAATTATTTAAAATATACATATTT
>JABUQX010102577.1:0-10000 GCA_015478945.1 Trachelipus rathkii
GTCATTCCAAATTTTTGGAAATCTTTAAAAAAAAACGTTGCTATATTTCGAACTTTATCAACAATGTTTGATGTAAATGTTGATATTTTGTGGTCTTGGAAAACAACTGGAGCAATACAAAGGTTTATAGCTATTTTGCAATTGCAAGAGTAATTTCTACTTATATTCAAATTTCTGACATGCCTTTAATAACATTTTAGTTCCATTAATTAGAAACAGACAAAGGAGGCATTTCTAAATTAGTTCTTGAAAACACCTCTTTGATATTGAAGCACTATGCTTATCACCTGTAATAAGATTCATCACATGGGATAGCATCCGATTACACAAAAACACGTCAATATTCCAAGTTTCATCGAATTTGAGTGTAAGTTAGGGCTAAACTGAGACCTTTGAAATTTTTGGTGCCTCGTCCATAATCGAGTGTTAATTAAAAGTGATAAATCTATGGAGAAATGGCTTGACAACATACTTTGAATTTTTGTCTCATGTCGTTTACTAAGACAATTTATATGATTCGTTCAATTGCCTCTTCGTGTCGGGGCTTGGAATATTCAGGATCGAGAATCTTTTAAGAGTTCTCCTAAATACAATTAGTATATATATATATATATATAATATATTATTATTATATAGATATAATTATAATATATATATATATAATTATATATAATATAATTATCTATAAGTATATATATATATATTATATAATAATAATATTATATATATAATATAACATATATTGAATTTTATTTTGATTTACTTAACGCAGACACGGAACGGGAGTCGGATTTCAAAAATTTTCACAGGGCGACTCTATGGTACATAAAAAGATGTTTCTGTATGGAAAATGGAATTTTTATTTTTATTGTTTTTTTATTGATTTCTCAGGTTAGGAACGTCGGATTTTAAAAAGAAAAACTTCACTAGGAAAGACGTACTGCTACATACCTAACCTAATCCTCAGAATCACCTGTGAATTTTTTTTAATGCGAATCTAACTAACCCTGAATAAAAAGAAAATTTTTTTTTTCCATTTCACCCCTAGAACATCTTTACTATTCCTCATATATTTAATTTTTATTTTTTTTAAAATCCCGGGAAAAAAAGTCCCCCAGTTCCGGTTTGGGGGTCCCAAACCCGTTACTATACTTGTCATCATATATATATATATATATACTATATACGTAAAATATATACTATATTATATATATATCATATATATATACTATAATATATACTATCTTATATAAAGATATATGTATTAATGGTATAACTACACACTTTAAATCAGCCACAGGTTTATACTGAAAATTTTAAATGTTCTTTTCCCTTCAAATAAATAGAACATATGCTAATAAGGTAAATTGCAATTATCTGGTCAAGTATATTAATATTTTATTATTCTGTATATTATTGTACCAATTTCTATTGAGTGCGTAATAAATTCCATATATAAAGACATATTGGATGTTGCACCGGTCTAAGTTTTCTATATTAGGAATAAATTAAAGAATCGACTTCAATATTTTTAAGATTAATAAAAACACTACAATTTCCTAAGTTTTCGTGAACTAAGCTAACCTTACCTACAACCAAATCTAAACCTAACCTAGCTGAAGCTAACCACCTAACCATAAAAAAAAAAAAAATTCATCTTCGCGCCTCGAAATTATTTACGTATCATAGGTTCCTACCTGTGAAAATATTTTGAAATCTGACGTCCGCGTTCCGCGTGGGCGTTAACGTAAGTTTTCATATATTAATATAATATTATATATATATATTATAGTATACTATATAGTATATATGTAATATTATTATATATATCTTACAGTAGTAATATATATATATATATATATAATATATATATATATAATATATATCCTATATATATATATGTAAAGGTAACTTAAACTTTACCATAGGTTAAATGGTCCATGCAGTTCAGAAATGCTAGTCAGTCTACTTACAAAAAGCAGGAAGATTCCTACAGGATCGATAATGAATCAGATCAGGGACCACCCATTACACAATAGCTTGATTAATTGTTTTTTCTTCTGGAATTCAGTCTCTGTTTTATTTCAACTTATTGCTTCAGATTGGTTTTAAAAATAAGATCCCACACTAAACGTTTCATTTTCATTTTTAATGTTTCTTTCTAATTCGGTTGTAGAGTTCGAAGGTGATCTCTTAAATTGCCTTTCTTAATATTGAAAGGCTTTTTAGTATTTTATGTACTGTGACTATCAAATGTGTGTTTCTTCAATCTGATTTCCCCAGTTTCTCATAGCACAGTCCGACAAAAGTTTCCATTTGTAATGTTCTGGCTGCAATAGTATATTTTGTGATGTTTCCTGAACAGACGTCCAACTCCATGAGGTTGAAGGTACTTCCATAATGGTACTTCGTCCAAGTCCTGAAGCGAACTTGAAGAACGTCATTTTATTTCTTACCTTACGTTTGATTATCTTGAGTAGGCTATATTATTTAATTCATCGTAGTTTTTTTAACCCGTTAAAATAAATAATGGGATATTTAGTTTTTTGACACAAAGATATCTGTAATTCAACAATAATAGAATTTAAAACAATATTGTTCTGTGCTATGAATACACTTACATTTGAAATTATTTAAGCACAATGAGCACACTCAATATCTTACTCACTTCCAGCCACTCGATTGCCTATACAACCTGAATCCGACGGGGACGTTAGTGATCTTAATTTCAAAGTTCGGCGAGTGCAGAACTCCGCAATCTCAGAGACTCTGACCTGAATTATATTGAATAACGACTCGCGTCTTTGAAGTATGTATATAGAACTCTTAGAAAATATAGTTATAGTATTTATATATTATAATATATATATATATATTATATATATTAATATAATATATACTATAATATATTGATAATATATATATATATATTATTCGAATTTTCTTAAATTGAATCTGAAAGGCCCAGCAACGGCACCGCCACTCGGCACGAGCACCCAAAGCTCGCACCGACCAAAGTTCAGCACCGCGCACCGCACCAGTAACTAAAAAAATTCTCGCACCGCGCACCGCACGGCAACCGAACATTCAACAGCTCGCACCGCGCACCGCACCGGTGCGTTTTTAAATCTAATATAATATATATAATATATATATAGTATATAAAGTAATATATATAAATATATATATATATATATATATGATTATATATATATAATATTATATTGTTCAAGTTTTTTCATATAAGTATTGACTTGTACTTGAATACCATCGTACTTTTGTACTTGTACTTTGAACAAATCTAGAGTACTTGTAACTTGTACTTGAACAATTCTAGAATTACTTGTACTTGTACTGTACTTGAAAAATGTACTTGAACCCCAAGCCTGATAATATATATAATATATATATAATATATATAATATTATATATATATAAATCTAACTATATATATTATATAATATATATATATATATATATATGATATTATATATATATATATATATAATATATTATACTCATTTTGTATACTACTTAAACGTAGGTATTATTTTTATTGGTATTCCCTTGGTGTAATTTCAAATTAAATTAAGATTACGAGTATGCAGTGGAGGAAAAAACACTGCATGATTTAAGGGTATTTTTAATGATAAACTTTAGGCTAATAAAATTAATGAAGCAGAGCTATCGCAATATACTTGGGACTTTTTGTGCAATGGTTACCTGAATGTGTTAACAAGGAGTCCAACACAATGCATCTGTCACCGGAATATACTGAATGCATAAGGCCAAATTATATATTATATTATATATAAGTTAATATATTATTATATATATACTATGATTATTATTATTAATATATAATAATGATATATATATTATAAGGAGTAGTTCGATCATGCATCCGTGGTGTCAATTGGCAATTCGATAATTTTCTTCTGGTAATGTTTTATCCTTGAAAATATGTTTTTTAATATCTCAGATCTGAGATTTTGACCATTTTTGATCCAACCTGTATTAATATATCTTATTCATCTTAATGGATGTATTTATGATAAAAAATTGCATGATTCAGACTACTAATATATTTTTGTTTGTTTCATTCTAGTACAACTTGTTTATAATTATATGTTGTATAATTTAGATAAAAGTAAAAACGAATAAAGACAATAGGCAGAAGCACTCAGATTGGTATAAGTCCATAGAGTTGGCACATATCAACGCTTTTGAGAAGACTTGAGTAAGGCATATCTAGCTGTTTCAAGGTTAAGTGATATATACTACCACATTATTTAGTTTGTAATTATATTCCTAATAAATAACTTATGTATTAATATTCTAGATAGTAAACTTGACATTTTGTTACAGTTTACTGTCTTGCTGTGAAGTCCATTGACATCATTGTTCCCCATATAAGAAACACCTATTGGATATACCAGGGTATGTTTCTTAATAGAATAGATATATGTGACTTTCTTTAACTGTCAAATATGCAAATATAAATTATGGTATAAATACCAATTATTGTTTATATTTGACAGGGTTCTGATACTGGGATTCATCCTGAATCCTTCAGTATTCTTATACTGGGTTTCATCTTGATTCCTTGAAGATTTCCTATACCTTCAAGATTTTCTAATCCGGGGATTCATTCCTGACTTTTTCCGCTGGCTGAAGTTCTTGTTTTGGGATTCCTTTCTAAATCCGTATTTTATGCTGATACTCGTTGAGTGAGATTCATTGTAGTGAATCTTTTCTCTCGGTGGCTCATTCTGAGAAGGTTGGACTTCACGCTGAATCAGTTGCTTCGTGAGTTTTTCGGGGTCGGATTCGCATCTGGATTTATCCTCCCTACCGATGTATAACGTTGGTTCGGCCTGAGTCTTTTCTTCTTAGTAGTACTTCAGCAGAGTTGTGATTCATTCGAAATCATACTCCCCTCTTGGAACCATTTCCCCAGTCAAATTCAGTTAAGTCATCATATGTTCACAATTGTTGAGTTGAATTTTCTTATTCTCCTTGATTAGTATAATGTCATGAGCAGTATTTGGAAGCGGTTCGTTTTCCACTGCTGATCGATTCCGAGCTGTCTGTGCTCTTGTACATATTTTACACATTGGGATACGTTGAACTTTTCTCCAAGGTGTATTAAATGAATTTCATTATTCTATTTATATATCTCATTTTGCCTATATGTTGGGGTTGGAGGATTTTGTGTTACTATTTAAATTTACAACACAAACATCCCATCATTTAATTTGACGCCATTTGAGCGAGTTTAGTAAAAATAATACTTTTACTGTATGTCAATATCCTTTGATCATTTGTTATTTTACTGACATTATTAATCTTTATTTGAAGCATATCTGAGTTAAAACTTCTAAAACTTTTCGGATTAAACGTCCAATAAAGATCCGGAAAAGATCTATATCCTTATAAACCATTCTTAGGTAAAAATCTTAGATTGTTATAAACCTTTTTATATGTTATCAACATTCACAATCCTCTTTGAATAGTCATTCAAGTCAGCAGGCCTACGGAGTCCGAAAGACTAACTTCCTCCGTTACGGAAAAAGCCTAACCTGCTCCGTATTAACCCCTGATGGTGTCAGGTGGGTGCTGTACTTATTATTATCATTCTAAACACTGTTTTGGAACATTCAAAAGCCTAAACATCTACGTATCTCTATACGTTTGACCTCACGCAAATTCTTCTATTTTGCTGAACTTCGTATCTACAAGAAAGAGCGGAGAGAGGTACCTCACTGTCGGGTACACTTTTGAACACCAGCGTACTTCCTTCCGCCATATATATATATATATGATATATTATATATATATATAAATAATAATAAAATCATATTTATTAAAATAAAAATTATATTATAAAAAATAATAATATAGATATTATATAATAAATATATATAATATTATATTTATATATATATATAAATAAATATTACCGTATATATATATAAATATATAATATATATATATATATAATATATATATATATAATATATATATATATAATCTAATATATAATATATATTAATCAATTATATATAATATATATAAATTATATGTATATACTATATCATAAATATGTATATAGCGGTATGTCGGATGGAAGGATAATTATAATGAGAGAGAAAAGAGTTAACTGCGCTTCTCTTGGGATGAACCGTATACTCCGTGGGGATTTGTTGCGTGGTAACAATTGCCCCGTGGCCTATCCAATTGAAGCTTCCTACTCAACCCAAAAAGTTTGGGATTCAAGAACATTATATAAGCAAGCCGAGTTCCCGTCAAGGCGAAATCACCAGGTGCTGGTGTCCAGCCTTTCCTATCTCTCGTTCTTTATAGTTTAGATTTAAATATGCATAATAATCGCAATTAGAAAGGATGTTAAAGAAAGAGAGAAGCATATACGTATGAGAAGGTAAAGAAATTACTGCCTTCTCTGGGATTTGAACCACCGCATGTTGCGCGTAAGGACAATATGCCCGGTGCTATACAATTGAGCTATCCTCCAACTTTCACCGCCAACTTGTCTGGGTGCACCATCTTCAGCAAAATCGATCTTGTGAGGCCTTTATACAGATCCCCGTAGATCCCCGTCCATCCTGCTGACATCCAAAAGACCGCGGTGATTACCCCATTTGGCCTTTTTGAGTTTTTACGTACTCCTTTCGGCCTTCGGGACGCAGCCCAATCGTTCCACCGGTTCATCGATTCCGTTCTGCGTGGTCTGCCTTTCGTTTTCGCCCACATTGATGACCTGCTCATCGCCAGTTCCTCCCCGGAAGAGCACCTCTCTCATCTTCATCAGGTCTTCACTAGGTTAGTTGAGTATGGCATTCGTGTTTACACTGCAAAATGTGTTTTAGGTATTTCATCACTAACCTTCCTTGGGCACACCATATCTTCCGAGGGCGTCCGTTTCCTCGAAGACCGGGTTTCTGACATCCGTTCTTTCTCTCTTCCTACGAAACGGCAACTCCGTCGTTTTCTCGGGATGGTAAATTTTCACCATAGGTTCATCCCTGACGCTGCAAATATTCTTCGCCCCCTCAATGCACTTCTTAAGCCCTCTCAGAAAGGTTCTTCGGCTTCTGTCACCGTCGACTGGACCGACGAGGCTCGTCACGCTTTTTCCTCCATCAAGGAAGCCCTGGCTTCCTCCGTTCTTCTTGTTTTCCCTTCTACCACCGCACCGACTCGGATCCATACTAGGGATGTACCGGAACCAGGTTCCGGCCGGAACTTCCGGCCGGAACCTCGATTTTTTGGAAGTTCCGGTTCCGGCCGGAACTAGTTTGGTTCCGGCCGGAACTAACCGGAACTTTCTACTTTTTCAAATGTCTTTCTTAATAAAATTCAGTAATTGATTTGTCATTTACTCAGTTATGAGTATGCATAAAAAATAATTTTGAAAATTGATATATGTGTAATTAGGTAATAGCTAGGATTAATTATTAATTTAGAAAAAAAGTGGCCTAAAAAATAAAAAAATAAAATAAAAAAATCATGTTTTTTTAATAATAATAAAAAAAAATACGTAAAAAATCAGTTGATTTAAATATTTGATCTTTTATGTGCAAATCCTGGCCTATTAATCGGAGACCTGGGGATAAATAAAATTGGTACTTGGCCTTATTATATATTATGTTTATTATTAATTATTAAATATTATGTATTATTATTTAATTATAAATTATATTACGACTTATTATTATTATTATTATTATTATTATTATTATTATTATTATTATTATTATTATTATTATTATTATTAAAAGAAATTAACTTTAAAGTAGAAACTACTACAAAACAAAATATTAACTAAACTGTTAAGCAAAAATTTAAAAATTTTTTAAAACAAGATTCCATAATTTTCTTACTTAAAATGAACTTATTTGAATTTTAAATGCTGTGGTGTAGGAAAATAAAGTTGCTTCTCCATGTTGGGGAGTAAACGTCATCTCTTATCCTCAAACAAGTTACCCGCTTCTGAAAAAAGCTTTTTAAACTTGAAGACTCGTAGAACTTATATATAAGCTGCGTTTTACAGAAAGCCCGCTGCAGCCCGGGGCGGGACACAGACGCACATGCTCGTTTCCAGAGCCCGTTTGCGCATTCTAGTCACGTAAACGTCACAGTCAAGGCGCCCGTTGTTAAATCCTCGATTTCGGGATTTAATAAACGGGCGGGCGGGTTACGAATACTTTGGTTACAAACAAATCTTTTTACCAAACATGTGTCGGAATGCTTGCCAAATTTTTTTAATATTTCAGTTAATTTTATATTAAGGATACTAATATATCGTATCATTCATAAAATAGATACATATAAGTATAAGAGTCATGGGCGTAGGCAGGATTTCATTTAGGGGGGGGCAAAGGTTGAGTGATATATATACAGTATATATAATATAATATTAAATATATATATATATATATATAATATATATATATATTATATATATATATATATATATATATATATATATATATATATATATATATATATATATAATATATTTTTTAATTAATATTTACTAATTGTTTATATATCTATTATATATTTTTTTAGTTTTCCACTAATAAACCTAAAAGTCATCTGGCAAAAATATAAGGTTCCTTTTTTTATTTCGCCAATATTTAGGGGTGGACAAGTGCCCCCCCCCCCCTGTATAAGCCCATGATAAGAGTATTGTTTACAATTGCCAGCTGATCCGACGGGCGCGCTCGGCGTTTCCAGTACTCAAAATTTCCTGTTCCTGATTGGTTATGTAATTTTTTTCAATTCGAAGCGTTTCCGAGTCGATTTTGCACACGGGCTGCACTCGGGCTTCTGGAAACGCAGCTTTAGTATATTCCTTTTTTACTTAATAAATTTATTGACCCGCTTATCCAAATTTTGGCTTACAGTAAGAGCTCAAAGTATGGATATGGCAAGATGCCAGGTACTTCTAGAGATGCTCCACTTGTTGATCAGAAAAGTTTTAAGTAGAAAATAGCTGCGTTTTAACCAATAAGAGAACAGGAAATTTTAGTACCTGGAAACGGCCGAGCGCACCCGTCAGATCAGCTGGCAATTGTAAACAATACTCTTATACTTATATGTATCTATTTTATGAAATGATAAGATATATTAGTATCCTTAATATAAGTTAACTAAAATATTAAAAAATTTTGGCAAACCATTTCCGAAACATGTTTTGTAAAAAGATGTGTTTGTAAGCAAACTATTCTTCTGCGCAGCTCGCAAGTTTATTAATTCCCGAAATCGAGGATTTAACAACGGGTGCCTGACTGTGACGTTTACGTGACGTAGAAGTGCGCAAACGGGCTCTGGAAACGATGCATGTGCGCCTGTGTTCCTGTGTTCCTGCCCTGGCTGCAGTCGGGCTTCTGGAAACACAGCTTATGTAAGGTGTAGCTGAAGTCGAAAAGTTCCGGTTCCGGCCGGAACTTCCGGCCGGAACTTTTCCAAGGTTCCGGAAAGTTCCGGTTCCGGCCGGAAGCAAAAATTCTGGTTCCGGTACATCCCTAATCCATACCGACGCCTCGGATTATGCGGTGGGCGCTGTCCTACAGCAGTTTCTCGATGGTGAGTGGCGCCCCTTGGCGTTCTTTTCTAAGAAACTCCAACCTCCCGAGGTCAGGTACAGTGCTTTTTGAAGAGAACTGCTAGCCATTTACCTCGCCATCAAGCACTTTCACTATTTTATCGAAGGTCGAGAATTCCATGTTCTCACTGATCATCTTCCCATCACCCACGCTATCTCTGCCTCTACTGTCAAACAGTCCCCTCGAGAGGCACGCCATCTAGACTTCATAGCTCAGTTCACCACCGACATTCGCCACGTTAAAGGTTCTGAGAACATTCCTGCTGATTTTCTTTATCGCGTCAATGCAATTTCTCCTCTTCCTTCTCTCAACTATGAAGAAATGTCCCGTCTGCAACAGCTGAAGGAATTTACATTCCCAGCTGA